>APFE030247258.1:47014-93452 GCA_000404065.3 Pinus taeda | reverse complement strand
AGCCCCGCTTTTATGGGCCATATAGGGTGATACGCAGGATTGGACAGGTTGCATATGAGTTGGAGTTGCCCCAAGGCAGCAAGATTCATAACATTTTTCATGTATCATGCCTGAAGAAGGCATTGGGGCAACAGGTGACCGTGATAGATGAGCTACCACCCATGCATGATGAGGGGCATTTGGTATTGCAGCCGGAGGCTATCATTGACACTAGGGAGAGGCAGTGGCGGAGCAGGACGGTCCAAGAATTCTTGGTGAGGTGGAAGAATTTGCTGGATGAGGATGCCACTTGCGAGAGTGAGAAGATCTTACAGCATCCATCACTTCAATTGCTTGAGGACAAGCAACATTTTTCCGAGGGAGACTGTAATATTCCTAATTAGCTATGGCTAATTGGAATACTCGATATTGTTCGATTTTTGCCTTCTATAGTTATTTGTAAATAAAAAGTGAGGAAGGGGGAACATAATTCACTTTAGAATAAAAAGTCACTTCCTAGATAGCACAACGTTGTGACTTAAAGGGGAGCCAAGGGGACCAAAGGGGGATGTAGAAATGGAGCCCACATAGACACATGGAGGAATTGCGCAGGAGGAAAAGAACACGTGGCAAGAGGGGAATCAAGCAGGAGGAGGTGAGCCTAGGGATTGTGAGAGGCAGAGGCTATAAAATAGATAGGAGCCCCCTCATTTTGATCATTCAGTTATGTGCATTTTGAGCTAGTCGTTTCGACTTCTAAGCACGCTGACTGTTTAGCTAGTCTGTAGCACTGTTTAGTGCATTGAGTGTCTCCGTTCGGAGATCTCACCCTTAGCCACGGGGGACTTCGAGTGCTTGCTCGGGCAAGGTATTTCCATCGGTGTTTCAGCAATAGTTTTATCAGCATTTCAGCAGCAATTCATCAACATTTTGGGAGGGCTGCGCAACACTTGGAGAGGGACGCAGTTTTTTTTGGTTGTAGTGCTGGATTGGGGTTTTGAAGGTGGATTTATGCTAGGTGATTGAATAGGGGTCCAGCTCTTGTCTCATTGGAGGATTTTTGGCAAGGTTTTAGGCAGTGTTTCAGGCAGAGTTTAGAGGGTTTTTCTTCAGTGGCAGCGCAGGGCATTGAGGAACTGCGCAGGACCCCAAGAGGGTGTTTTTCGAGGGTCGGCCATTCCAGGAAAGCTTTCTGGGTTTTTTTGAGTTTCTCGAGTAGAGCTCGAATCCAGAGTTTCAGCTTTTTCCAAGGAGGGGAGCAGCCCCAAATCATCATTTGTTTTCTAGTAGCAACAGCAACAACATCCACGCAGAGAGGTCATTCTTGTCATTCTGAGAGTATTTCTTCACTTGCCTTGTGCAAGTCGAGGTGCCATCTGTCTGATCACCTTTTGTACTCATTTTATTGTTCAGTATAATAAAATGGCTTAGCATTTCTCGTTGCATTTCTTGTGTATCTGCTTGTATTTCCAGTTTACATTATTATATGCTGTTTCACTGTTATTTATCACTTCTGGGTTACCATATCACTTGCACGTATTTGGTTGGAGTTTGCTGGAGTTTTGAGAGATATTTCGGGTTAGGAATATTACAGGAAAATAATTTATCCCCTCATAGGTTAATTAATTGAATTTTTAGGCCAAAAATTAATTAAAATCTTAAGCCAGAAATTTAATTAATTCTAGGTCCTAGGTAAATTTAAACTCTCCAAAGGAAAATTCGTCGGCCCTAAAAGATTAAATATTGAAAGGTCTAGGGACTGAGGTAAATTAATTATTTTGCTAAATTTTAAACTTTTGATCCTTGGGGGTTAAGTCAAAGTCAAATTTTTGGGGAAATTAACTCAAAAAAATATTTTTGAGTTAATTAAAATGCATTTAATTAAAAATTTCGAATTTCCTCAAATATTTAAATATTTCGATTGATGAGATTAAAAGAAATTTTAATCTTCATCAACGGTCAAGATTGCTTTGACGAGGATCACTCGAACTAGCCGTTGGAGGATTTATCTTTAAATAGGAGGTCATTTGTTAGTTGATTTATCCGATCTCTGAGTCGTGTGCTAAGCAAAAGCTCGTGTAATTTTTTTTTTTTTTTTTTTTTTTTTTTTTTTTTTTTTTTTTTTAATTTTCCTGGATAATAAAGAAAGACTTTGGGGTTAATTTCCACTGGTGTTACTCTTCATGGGAATACTATAAAATGTTTTATCTTCATGCATAATTTTTTCTAAAGCCATTGATCATAGCTTTTGAAGAATGATTTGAGTACAGGTATCTTGCTCAATTGTTGAGGTTTGAATAATAATTTAAATTTTGAACGTAATAGCAGGTATCTCTATTTGCCAAAGTTCTATTATTATTTTTTCGCTCTATTTTTAATGGCTGGATCAAGTTTTGCAGGGAAATATTGAGTTAGATCGTCGGCCGTTAGGGGAAGTTTTCAATTAGACCAGCCAACTCCCGATATGTATTTCCTGAGGAGCCCGGCTAAATAAGCCCCAGACTTATCATAAGATTTTTGTTTTTGTGATGCAAAAGGGTTTTATTAAGCTAGTACCTCCATTGAAAATTTAAAAAATTTAATTTATGTGCAGCGTAATGACAGATTTGGCTACTTAGAGCCTTCAGTTTGTAAATATTGTATTTTTCTGACGTGGGTTTTTTTGGGGTTTTAATTTCATCATTGTATATATCATTTGAGTGTTTTCTTGTTGTCATGCGGCTGCAGACCTGAAGGAGAATTTTTATTTGAAGCTAGATCTAGGCCCTGGAGGGTAAGATTCGACCTCAATACCATTTTGCAGGGGCATTATTCCAAATTATTTTCAGTTAGAGGATTTCAGAGTTTAGATTTGAGGTTTTTTACAAGAGTTTCGACAACAAATTTTAAGAAGAAGAATATATCATTTTAATAAGAAATTTCTGAGAAATTATCTTAGGTTTTTGGCTACCATTTTTCTCCTTTCTGCTGCCATATTGAGCCTCTGTTTTCTGCTGCATTTTTCCCTCTAGAAAAATTTGAAATCGTCTTCAATTCCTCCTTCTACAGCTGCTTAAATTTTCAAATTCTTTTCTTGCCTGCGTTTTTGTATTTATTCCTATCTTTTTGTTGTGTTTTTTATTGTTGCCTGCCTATCCCTTCATCTCCAGCAAACCCTCATCGTTTTTCCCTTTCTGCGGGCTCCTCTCATCCCCTTACTTTCTCCAGCGAAACCCTTAGTGAATTTCCTTCATTCGCTAGCTGCATCTTGAACCTGCTTGACTTGTGTTTCTGTGTTTCCTTATCCCTCCGCACGGCTCCATATCTCCATTCCTGTCCTCCTACCTCACATCATCTCCCTCATCCTTGCCACCTGCATCCATTCCTTGCCCTCGGCTCCTTAACCTACATTCTTGCAGCCCAAGCTTTTCCTCCTCATCACAGCTCGTTCACTCTAAAAACCCTCTCCAAATCAAATCTCCAAACTGCCATAGCTCCATTCTTTCTTCCTCTCGAGCTGCAAACTCCTCTCCTGTCGTCGTCGATCCTAGCTCCTGCCATCCACAACTCCTTAAACACCTATGTCCCTTTCTGCTGCTATACTCCTTGCCCTCCTTGCTGCTGCGTGATCCCTTACTACCCGAGCTTCGTTCATTCGTCGCACTGCATCTTCTTCCTCATGCTCCTTTGCCACCACTGCTTCTCTTTGAGCTTGCAGACAAACAATACGATTTCCACTTTGATCTAATTTTTTTATCTTTTGTTTTAATCTTTGCTTTTGTGTTAGGGTTAGATTTCATAGCATAATAATTCGTTTTTTCTTTTTGTTGCGTTTCATTTCAATTTTTGTTTTGATTTTTTCATTTTCATTTTATTTTTATTTTTTTGTTCTGATTTTGTTTAAATTAAAAAAGGAAACTTAAAATAAAAAATTTGATTTTAAAGAAATCAAATTTCATTTTTTTTTTTTATTTTTTTATTTTTTTTTTTAATTTTGGCTTTTCCTTTTGGTTTTGTTATTTTTTTAACAATTTGATTTTGCTTGAGATAAAAAACAAAAATTTTAAATTTTTTTTACTTCCATAGTTTATTAATTATACTTTGATTTTCTAAAGAAATTAAATCAAAAGAGAATTTTTGTGCATTGAGAGTTTAAATTTTTGTGTCCTTTGGCCCATTAAAAATTTAATTCATTAAGTCTTTTTTGATTTTTCACATTTGTCTTATAGCTTTTTTTTTTGATAATTTACCACATTAAATTTGCTTCATAAGCTTAGAACATTAAATTTGCTTAAGGAATAATTAAATTGTTAATCTAAAGTTCCTTCTTGGTGTCTTTTTGTGTTAAGGGTAAAATCGAAAAGAAAACCTTTGTGGTATCAAACATTTTTACTTATCCATAGTCAAATACACTTATTTTTAATCGTATCTAAAGATTGACGATAACAAAGAGTCAAATTTTCCTAGATTTGGGTCACTAAGCACAAATCATTTTAATTCTAGGATTGTGAATTGTTTAGCATTTAAATTTCATGGTTCTTCAAAGTATATGGATCTCTAGAAATTTAATTGCTAGAATACTTTGCATCTATTAAGATTGATCGTCATATTAATTGCTTGAATTATTTAATGTTCATTGCATGTTAAATATTTTGTGAATATTTCAAGTAATTATTAAAGTACTCTGTCGTGGAATTGTCATGAATTGCACCCATCTCAAAATAGGTCTCATCCTCTGCATCGTTGTCAGAGAAGACCTCGATGTAGTGGGCCTTGCCCGTTGCACATCTGTGGCCTGGTGCCCACGGCTCCTGACAAGTGAAGCACAGTTTCCTCCTCTTGAGGTCTCTTCAGGTGTCCGCATCCAGCTTACCACACCCCTGATTGGCCCTTGGTGGTGGAGCCCTGGTGTCTTTCCCCCTCTGTTGGAAACCTTGTTTAGGGGGTAGTGGTGCTCAAGCCCTAGGTAGGGTATCCTGTAAATCTCGACCTCTCCCTACCGCATCCTGTAATGTAGTGGGCCTGTTGGACCTCGCTAACCCACACAATGGCTTTGCTAGCCCATCCACAAACATGTAGATCCTCCTAGGCTCTGACAAATCATGCACCATCACAGAAAACCATAGAAACTCTGAAATGTAGGCTTCTACACTCCTGATCTGCTTGAGCCTTGTCAGCTCCCCAAAATACTCCTCCAGATCTCTTCTCTCAAACTGCTCCAACACCCTCCTAGTGAAATCATCATAAGTAGTTACTCTTGCATGTCCCCACGTGGTCAACCCATGGAACCACCAGTCATGGGCTTCCCCCTCCAATTGCAACGTGGAAATCTTGATTGCCTCTCCTTCCATCATTTGATTCAACTGGAAATAGACATCCATCTTTTCGACCTGTGCCTTGGCCGAGCTCTTGGAGGACCCATCGAAGGTTGGGAGAAATAGTCTCCCCACAGTGCATTACAAGTTTGTCCCCTACACGTAGCCTCCTCCACTCTATCCCTTTGGCCTATTGTTGGCCTTCAATTGAAAGAAATCCTTGAAAGTAATGGTTCTCCCAAAATCAGGGCCATAGGACTGATAATCCAGGAAATAGTCCCCATAAGGTGTCTCCTCCTGCTCTGGTTGCCCACTAGCTCTAGATTGGAGGAATGTAGGAATGGTGGACCTAGGGCGTGTGTTCGGAATTAATGGCATGTTGGCATGGAGAGATGCGTGGTGTTGCGAGGTGCCAAATCCTTCCCCATAGTGGAAATCCCTTAGACTCCCTTACCCTTGTTGTCATTGCCATTTCGCTAGCCCATTCCTTCAATGTTTCGGGATAAGTCCTGCACTATCTTCAGTGCGAGTTGGGAAAACTCCTTTTCCTCATCCCTTTTGTCTCCTTCATTATCCCCCATGTTGGTTTATTCTACCCCAGACTCTGTAGTCATAGGATCAAGGGTGATCTCTAACTGTCTTTCTTTGCTTATGTACCTTGGCCTTCGGTATGTCACGTTCTACTTATCCTCCCGTGTCATAGACTGCACTGCTCCCATAAGCTGTGCAAGTCTATGAGCTTTGATACCACTGTAATATCCCTAAGGAAAATCAACAATAAATATGCAAAGAAAAATAGACAAAAAGACCATGAAACAATAACAAGCAATCATACCAAATTGACACCCAAAAACTGCGTTGTGTACTCTTTTTATTAATGGAAAGAGGTGTACTAATAGGTGCTAGAATGGGTACACATGGGCTTCCTCTAAGCAAGCTAGCAAAACCCAAAAAGACAAGTGAGGCACCCTCCTCCAAAACTATTGCTATGTTGCCCAAGTACTACGTTGTAGATGCCCATAAATGTGTTGTTGCCTACAAGGATCTGTTGCTAGGGCCATCTCCACTGCTAAATTTTTTTTGGGAAATTAACCCCAACCTCTCCTCAATAAACCCAAAATAAGCCACGAAGGGTTTGGTCAAAGCTTGACCCCGAAAATTCGACCCTCTTTGCCTGAAAGGATCTATTGCTAGAGCCCTCTCCACTGCTCAAAAAATTCTGGGAAATTAACCATGTCCTCTCAATAAACCTAGAATAACCCACGAAGGGTTTGGCCAAAACTTGACCCCAGAAATTTGACCCTTTTTGGCTTGAGTGGCTCTGCTACTGGGCAAATCGATCCACTTGTAGAATTTGCTGCTAAATGCTCCAAAAATGCTTGCAATCCCTATTAGAAGGTTCCCCAGGCCTTCGCTCCAAGTTTCCACCTCAAACTCCACTCACTCCTGAACCTCCCAGAGTGTGTCTACCTAAGATTGCGCAGTCCCTGCACTGCTATAGCTGACTCTTTGATGTGGTACGGCCTCACTGTTGTTGGTATGCTTTGGGACTAAGTAGAACTCCCTCCTTGGGCTAGCACTCAAAGTCCACTGAAGCAAGGGTTGGGATCTCCGCTCGGAAACACTCAGTGCGCTAAACAACACATGTAGACTTGGCTCACTGCTCAAGTGTGCTATGTCAAGAGACATTCTGAAATGATAGATGAATGAGAAAAATGAGTCCCTCCTTCCTTTTGTCAAGTTGTCTCCAAGATTGCCCATGTGGGCCCACATCAAATTCCTCTCATCAATTTTGCTCCAATGAGAGCGTACTCTCCATGTGGGCTGAAATTCCCTTGTGGTGGCCCCCACACTTTACCAAGGCCGCAATCTTTCATCGAACTCTAATGTTGGAGTGCCTCCTATGCCAAAAATTGAATGTGGGTCCCCTAAGCCCACTTCTCCTAAGTGAAACCATGTAATAGACCAAAATTGAGCAAAATTGATATTTACTTAGTAAAATACTAGGTAGGAATATCACAACGCACAAGGGGAGAGGTTTCTCAGTGGTGGCATTAGGTCGGTGCACAAGTTGACAGCCACAGGTTGGGGGATAAGGTGATCATCTGCAGGGGTGGCATATTGTTCATCAGTGAGCCTACACCTGGGGCGCTGGTCACGAGGGAGACATGTGTCATTCTTTCCACATGGCATGTCAGGACCATGCATGAGTAGAGGATACTATGTACAGCTAAGGCAACTTTCTAGTATCTGCTCGACCTGCAGACATTATATTGGCACATTATCGAGAGGGCACATGGCAGACTCAGTGGTGATGGTTGGCAGGAGCAGGACGGGTCTGTATACACTGAGTCGATTGTGAGTATCAGATACCCATCTATTGGCTGCCTTCAGGGGGTAGTTATATGGCACATGTGGCTTCCAACAATCTTCGGTACTACGCAATGGAAAGCACAGGGAAATTTAGCATGCCTTCGATTAGTTCATGATATATGGGGCCTATATGTCAGTTGCACGCAGGGACTAGGGACAAGGAACAAACAGATTCCAGTCGTTGTTAGAGCTATGTCGCAAAAGGTCTAGCTAGGGGATCCCAGGATTCAGTTGGTTGATAGACCACTCCATCTCATGAGGATTAGAACCATAACAGAGGGTGACCTAGCTCACTTTGGGGTTGACACATGGGGGATCACTGAGGCCTCCATTGTTTGGCCAGGTAGGCTTCTTCAGTTGCAGCTCAGGTTCGAGATTAGCAATGGGTGGGTAGATATTGACATCATATAGACACCTGGGCAGGATGAGCTTGGTCGCCTCCAGGTTTCAGGGGAGGAGGTTGTAGTGTCCACACGATGGTCATCTTATTCGAGTCAGAGTGGCGCAGCGACAACATGGGGGCCCTTTTCTGAAATGAGCATGGGACCCAGGCGTCGCAGTACTAAACAACTCAACAACCTTTAGGGATGAGCTGGCTACTATAGGGGGGAGATCACTCAAATTTTCCGTTGGGCTTCAATGAATCGCTGATGGCATGGGGGACTTCATCAACATGGCAGGTTGGTCAATAGAAAGATATCAAGAGGAGCACATGCAGGAGAGACTTCGCCCCACATGGATTGGGTTGTATCTTTAGGAGTTTACTCTTGGTGTACATGAGGTGGACTACTTGGTAGGGTAGCTTCATGGAGAGTTGGATAGAGTCCTACATTATCATGATGCTTTACTTATTGATAGTATGTAGAGGGATTCTAGAGCTTATAACTGGTTGGACAGTGAATGGAAGCAAGGGGTGTTTCTCATTGATCTAGATGCCTTGGGATCCTGGTATTGAGAGATTCCTTCATGATCAGACAATGCAAAGATTGGGGCTGAATCAGTGGCACATTTTGGACCCTAGTAATACTGGTGATGATAGTGGTGATTAGCAGGCAAAGGGAATGCTTGTTCCGACATTGCTTGAGGAAAAGCAATTTTTGGCGGGGAGGACTGTAATATCCCCAATTTTGAGCATGGGAATTTTGCCTAATTTTGGTGATATTAAGTAAAGGGGCAAATATTATTTTGGAGAAAGGTAGCAAGTATTATTTTATTAGAGATTGGCGACAAATTATTATTTTATTACAACGGAGGCAAAAGTCACTTAGTGGAAAATGGGCCCCACCAATAAAATAATAATTAAAAAGGGAGTTTAGAAGCATGGGGAGAAATTATAAAAGGAGGATGGAGTCATTTGTTAATCATATTTTGACTACTACATTTCACCTTTCATCTTCTATTGGGGTTGTTTAGCACAAGAAGAAAAGTTTTATTTAGCACCAGGAATTCCAAGCGGAATTCCACCCTCATTTCGGAAAATTTCAAGTGTCTCTCTAGTGAGGTAATTTGGGAGTCCAATTTAGGGCTTTCCTTGAGCTTCATTGCAGGAGTTGTCCCAACTATGTGCATTTTCTAGGCAAAAAGGAGTTCGTGGCACATCATTTGGAGCAGTTACAGTTGGTTGGAGACTCTAGAATTTTGCTGAGTCATTATTCATAGTTAAGTCTGGAGATTTGGACCATTTTGCAAGGCAGCGAGTGAGGTCAGAATTTGGGACAAATTTTCTCTCATTTTATAGTGTGTAGAGCTCACTTGCTCAAGTCTGCGTAGGAGCAGGTGGTGGCTTCTTTCCAAGGAAATATGGGTTGGAGAAACTAGGCATTTTCCGAAGGGGATCTTTGTAGGACTTTGGGAGGTTTTCAGTGTCATATTTTGGGCATCCTGCAACAATTCCATTCCGTGGAGCGTTTTTTGGCCAAATGGGATAATTCACACTTGTTGGGGGTCACCAGGGGTTTGTGGATTTAACCCAAACCCTTTCTAGTTTTTTGTGGGTTTGGTGAGATGAGGCTAGGATTAATTTTATAGAATTTTTTGAGCACTTATTGAGGGCATAATTCCTAGTTCCATTCAGTAGTCAGCAGTAAAAATTGTTGGAGGACGGCGCAGTTTATCTCGGGGCCATTTCCACCACTTGGGTCCGTAAGATATTTTTGGGTTTTGTTGGAGCTAGTGTGGAGAGCCTACATTTAATTTTGCAGAATTTTTAGAGTAGATTTGAGGGTTGAAATCTCAGTTCACCTACAGTAGCAGTGGTAGTAATTTACTGGGTCAACGCAGAGGTTTTTGGTGGAGTCATTCTAGTGCTTGGGCATCACAATTCCAACCTGGGTTTGGCCTAGCTTGTTGTAGCAAGCCCAGGTTCCTATTTCCATACTCATTATACTCTATTCTGCTCAAAATAAATAAAATGGCTCATAGTTTTGGTGCATTTCCTCTTGTGTTTTGATTTCATGTGTATGTGTTGAATTCGCTAACTATTGTTTCCTATTATTCACTTAATATTTCCGTTAGAAATATTAAAGACTTCCATAAAGAATTTGGCCCCCGCAAAATAGACTCGACCTCCTCAAAGAATTTCAGCTTCCACTATGGATTTGACCTCCACAAAAATAAGATTCGTTGCAACTAGATGAATCAATTCACCTTCAAGATCCCACGATCTCTGGCACAATGTAGCTTTTCCTTCAATTTGAGCACATGTGAAAAATCTAGATGAGTCCTCCTTTTTTACTAGCTAAGGTAAATGTGTCTCAACAACAAAACCAATCTTCATATGGTGAGTTTTTGTAACTATGTTCGGTCTTCATAATTATTATTATATTTGTATCATTATATATTCATTGTAAAAATGAAATGGAGAAAAAGAAAATAATTTTTGTAGCATGGGTTTCATGCTCTTTTTATTTGTCAACTAGGTCAAGCATGTTCTTCATGCTTCTAGGGTTCATTGAGTCATTTGAGTCTGTCATATGTATAAGACCCTTGTGGGAAAATTTCTATCAAGAAAGAAATATTGTTTTGGAGTTTAAAGTGTATTTTTTGAACTCCCAACACCAAGTCGGCCCTACCAGTGGAGTCAACCTAGAAGAAGCCCATTCGACCTTTGAAAAAGGTTTAAAAAGGAAGAGCCTCTGACCTATTTGGCATCCATCCTCAAGCAAGTTCGATTTGCACCAAAAATAGAGGAAAAAGACAAGCGAAGCAAAGGGGAAAGAAAGAGAATCTAAGAAAAGAAGAAAAGATTGATTTTTGACCTAAATTGGCTCACACGTGTGAGTTTTTTTCTATTCTTTCTATAACTACTACAGTTCGAAGTTGCAAGCCGAGCGTTGTAGGGCTGAAGTCATGGGTTGAGACCTTGAAAGTTGCAGAAAGAAGAAATTTTGACCTTCGTTGACTTGGATTGACTTTGATTCTTTTGGAAAAAGATACTTTGGAGGGCTGACTTGGTGTTTGGTGGAAGTTCTTGGTCTTGTTTTGGGGTCTTGGTTATCTCACTTTGACTTGGTTCTACGTAGAGAAGAGTTTGATTTGGTTTTCCCCTAGGAGAGGGGTTTTGTCCTGACTGTGAGCCTATATCTTGTGTCTTTTGTTCTTGTGATCTTCATACATTTTGAATTGGTAATTGTTTGATGAAAGAAGAAATAATAACAAATATTTAAAGGCCAACATATAATCACAAGTAATTATTCTAGAAAAGAGGAATCAAAACCCTAATTGCTATCTACATTGATTTCTCAACATCATCAACAAGGTTGGATGTGTTTCATCATTGAAACTAATCCTCACGAGTGTTTCACACCCTTTACTCAAAATCTCCAAGAGCTCTCCAAAATTGACTTGAGAAAAATAACCAATGTGTGCCTAGAGAGAGAGCTTTGATATCTCTTTTATCATCCAAATACCATGGGTCATCGAAAGTGATCATTCGGAAAGGGACATTAGCTCTAATACCATTGTAGCATCTCTTGCCAAAATTTGCTAACTCAACTTGCAAAATTTTCTAAATTTCTCTTTTAAGCATTTTGACAAATACTTTGCATGTAAATATTTCTTCGAACACTTTGTATGCAAACAAGAGCTATTTTTATAGAGGCATTTCTTCAAATACTTTGCATGTAATTAAATATGAAACCCTCACTCAATAAAATTCCCCAAATTAGCAATAATAACTCAACTCATTTTTTTATTAATCTTCAACATGAAATTACATGCTAGATGGCCATTTAAAGATGCCAAAAAAATTGATTTCTAAAATGTGGGAGTTGCTTTGACAAATAGCACTAATTGGCTGAAGAAATTTGTTGAAGAAGAAAGCTCCAAAAATAAAATGATGTTGTCTCAAGAGAGAATGCAACATCCCTAGGAAGAATGTGGCTCTATCCAAATGGCATAGTCTCCTCAGGGAAAATCAGCACCACAATAAATTCGACCTTCGCAAAAAATTTCAATCTCCTCAATATAATGGTTGGTTCATGGATAAAACCCTTGCGTAAGTAATAATCCTTAGCCTTTTAAAGATTAATCAAAGTGTTAATTTCCAACAATAACAACATACAATCTCTTAAAGATGTTGATAGAAGAAAATAAGGAACATCTGATTCATATGCATTCAATCGGAATACTTAATGATCAAATATGAACAGAAAGTGTATGGAAAAATATCCCACAACTCACATTAATACATACAGTTATTGTACAAAAGGCAACAATTTAATCTTTGCAGAGTAATTTATAACAAACAAACAATTTGTTTAATTAACCCAGTAATAAACATAACTTTGCCAGGGGATTTCAGGGAGGCTAAATCTTAGCCCTGCCTTTCCCAATTGTCCACACAATCTAATATGTATTGAAGAATAAAATGATAAAAAATTGGAAACACTCACAAGAAAAAAAATGCTGCTATAAGTAGAAAACAAAACCTTCTGATTTTCTTAAAAAATTCAGGTATTACAGCAATATTCCAAAGTTTGGTCCAGGGATCAACCTTTTTCCAATTTTTCAAAATGATATACATAGAGTCTTTTACAAAAATTCTATCTTCTACAAATTTACATTAAAAAATAAATTTTATCCAAATAGTTTGGATAATCTCCATAACAATTTGCTTGGAAGAGAAAATCTCTTGCTGCATAGCCTCCAACTGTCCTTGATTCTTTCATCTAGGCCCAAAATATTTGATTCTGTTCTGATTCTGCTCAAAATCTGAACTGTCCTAATCTCTTGCTGAAATGTTGCTTTGATTCTCTGAACTATTCAATGAGTTTCAAAAGCTGCTCCCATTCCTCTTCCATTGGATAAGTCAAATCAACCATCTTTCTGAAAGCTTCATCCACTTTTTTATATTTTTCAAAAGTTGGTTTAATTATGAATAGATGTTTAATTTCATAACAAATTAAAAGATTATCAGATAACTTTTCGAGAAAATTTTGACTACTTAGAGCTCTTTTTACTCCGGCAAATTTTGATTTATCCATTAGTACTTTTTTCAGTGAACTTTGATAATCTTCTTGTGTTATCATTTGGCCTTGTGAATTTTTAAAAGAAGATAGACCTCTTTGTTGCAAAACCGTTTTTTTTGTAAATTCACTTGTGTCTGCAAACTTTCACATTTGTCTTTCATCTGCAACATTAAGTTTTTCTTTAGGGAGGAGCTCCTTTAGGAATTTAGACTCTTCTTTAGGAATGGAATGAAAATTAGAGAGTTCAGGTTGGTGTTTGCAAACAAGATAGAGCTTAGACTGTAAGGGGTGCGTAGGTCTTCGATAACAGTTTGAGGGATCAATCAGATTTAGAGCAGCTTGTTTACCCAACCACCAAGATTTATAGCAGCTTGTTCAGCAAAGTGGGTGACATCACCTAAAGGTTTAGGCCTGGGTCGATCCGTGCAGGAACATCATTTCCAATTTGGACCTAAGAGATTGGAGAACTCTTCTAGTTTATAAAACTGAATCAGTTCTATTTTCAATGCCTAGTTCTTCTATCTCTTTTCTTGTCTTTGTATTTAAAAACTTAATGATTTTGCTTGCTTGGCTAGGTTTGTTTCCCAGCTCGTCTTTGATCTCATCAATGGCTTCTCTTGATCGTTCTAGCAATTCTTCCCATTCCACAATAATTTCAATTGATGACCAAATGTCAGATACTGAAGACATTATTTCCTTCAACATCTTCTCTTTATCCTGCATCAAACTTTGAGTACTATCAATTTGACCCAATTTCCATTCAAGTTGTTTTTACAATCTAGATTTTTTTTGGATTTCAGTGATTAAAGCGTTATCAGAGCTGATTTTCAGTGTTGTGAACATCCCGATTTTATCTCGAAATCACGATATTTTGGCCTAGCCAATGTTTGCTGATTTTTACCAATATTTTTATGGTATCTTAATTTTATCGATGTTTGCCGATTTTTACCGATATTTTCCCGATTTTTATGATTTTTTGGTTTTCTGGACCCTTGTCAAATTTATCTCGATGCCGATGTTTGCAACATTGCGGATTTTTTCTTTTTCTGCCTTCACTAGAGCTGCTTTCAAATGATCAATTTCTTGATTTTTTAAACTTAATAAAGATAATGCTTCTGTTACTTCTTTTGTTGCATCATTCCTTGCTGAACCTCTTTGTGATGTAGAAATCACTATTTCCTGTTTGCTCTCCTTCTTTGAGTAATTTCTCCATCTCTGCTTCCATCTTCTAGATCTGCACATTTTGCTCAATTATGATTGATAAGAGAGTCTCTTTCTCTTTTTCAAGCTCTCCAACTTCCTGTGTTTGTGGATGCTCTGTAGCAGGCAGCTTCAATCTTTTCCGAAGAGCTTGAATATCAACATTTTTCTTTTTTATAACTTCCTGGGTAGCATATGCCATAAACATCTTGAGGATCCAACCCCAATTTAATAGCAATATCCTCCAATGATTTGATTTTAGTACCCTTTGCAAGAGATGACATTCTCTCCATTTTAAGCTCAGAAAGTGTATTGTTCAATGGATTTTGTAACTTTGATACCTTAATAGCTGAGCAAGTCAAAGTAGAATATATCATTTCTCTAGTCTGTCGTTGTAAGTCAATTTGATCAATAGGATGAATCTGCTTGGTATAAAAAACAAACACATAGGTCTTGAAATCTTCAACAACTTTTGCTCCTTGAAGCTTGGGTTCAAGAAAAGCTAATTGAAATTGCCCTTTCTCAACATCTAGTGCTGAGAGCAATCTTTTCTTTGTAGAAGAATCTGCTTCCAAAATTGAGTATAGGTCATTGACTTCGGAGTTTCATTCTTCTTCTTGATTTCCAGGAACTTAGAGAAAAACTTTGATTTGAAGGAGTTGAAGAAGAAGATTGTCTTATTGTTGTTTCGATTTGCTGCAATTTGAAAACAGGCTCGCCTGAAAGAATTACTGTAGTTGGTGAAGAAATATTTGATGACATAGTTTCTTCTACATCCCTTGTTTTTTGTCTTTTGTAGACTTTGAACCCACTTCCCTCTGATTCTGAAACATTTTCATCTGTCCTTTTGAGTACTTTTTCCTTTTGCTAGGGTGTTTCTAAGACACTAGGTCTTATTGGTCGCTCTATTGGTTGTTCTCCTGTCAGGTCTTGTAGGATATTTTGAATTTTCTTCACATGTCTCCCTGTTAGCAAACTTTTCAGTTTCTGGTTTTGGCACATGGATATAGGGAGTAGAGTTTTGCTTAACTCTTATGGTTGAAATCCTTCCTACTGGATGATATGGCCAACCAACTCCTAGTTTGAATTTCATTTGTGCCAATAGGTATTCAACTTCTTTATCTGCTGCTCTAGTATTGACAACAAAAGGCCCTACTTGTGCTTTGAGTTTAAATAAGGCTTCTTTCTTCCTCAGTAAGAAATGAATTTGATCCACATTAAGACTCTGTCTGATAAACTCGAGGGAAAAAGTCCTAACAGGAAGGAAAGTTGGTAATTGATGAGGGAGCTCACAACCATACATTCTAATTTCAGTAAAACCCTTATACAAATATCGGTCAACCAGTTTAGTTTTCTCACTAAGTTGTAGAATTCTTTTGATCTCTAGTGAGATTCTGGGAATACTATCACTGTTTAGAAGACTGAGACATACATTAAGAAACTAATCCCAAAATTTACGAAAGAAAACTCTTCAGAGTTTTTCCTGACCAATGAGGTTCAATGAACAACTGACCACTAATTACCCTGCAAACTTGCTTCTACAATTGCATCTGAAATCTTTATGACTGATAATATAAGAACAAATAAGCCAACACGGATTGACGTTTGAATGCTTTTTCAATTCCAAACTTTAAAAATTGCTCATAAATAACCTTTGAGAGAAATTGAACAATATTGTTGGTTTCTTTCCTAGTGAAAAGGTTGATTTCTTTCCTAGTGAAAAGGTTGACAGAAATCCCAATATAACTTCATCTACTACCTCATCGCTGTCATACCCTAACAAGCAACATAACATAGATATAATTTGTCGAGAGATCTCTGGGAACATAGATGAAGGATAAGGTTGGTTTGCATAATAGAATAAGAATCGTTGATTATGTCAGGCGAAATCTCCGTCGTGAGAAAGAGTGCGACATTTACCCAAGCGCTTTATTACAAATTTTATCCACAATAACTTTATTCGAACAAATTAAACATAAAATAAATGGCATTATAGAGCTGCACATATATATTATTTTACAAAGTGCATTAATAAAACATTCTTTTGGAAAAAAATTTGAAAAATTATTTGAGACAAGAAAATGTTACGACACATCACATGGTTGTCTTAAAATATTTTAGGAAAGTCTTAAAATAGCACCCTTGGCGAACCAAATGTGAGGCCCCCAAGTAATAGAAAAATGTCACGTTGTTTACCTAAATCTTGAATTAATTTATTGGACAAGAGAATATTGTTTAATTTATAATTAAGATAGCCACCAGAACTATTACTTGAAAAATAATATCAAATTTTCTTGATAAAATTCTTGCTAGAACAAACCTTAGAGTTTGTGGCAGGCCTTCTAGCCTCAGGTTAATAAGGGCTACAGATCCCTAGTTGTTCTTGAGAACCAGTGTTTCTGTCACCATTTTCAGGACATCTCATCCAGGATGTTTCTCATGGACTGTCTTATCCAGCCTGCTGTGCTTTATGGCTTAGAGGTTTGGGGGCCTTCTTTGCTAGAGTTTTACTAGGCCTCAATAAAGCGAGTCCAAACCTCTCTCCTTCGTCCCATCATCAGATGAAAATAGGAAGCACCCCAACATATCATCTTGGCTGAGTTGGTGCACGACCTTTTCGATCGGAGATAGTGTTAAGTGTGGTCTCTTTTCTACATCAGATTTGGATCTTTGCCAATTCGACGAAGGGGCAAGATAGGTACTTGTACTTGGCCTATTGTTTGTTCGAGACCATTTCCGCCTCTATGACAGGCTTTTTATTAGCTTGCAGGGGTCTCATTTCTCATGGAGTCCATAGGAATTCAAATAGATTGAATCCCTCCGTTCAAATACTCCTTGAATTCTCCTAGCCATCTTCAACCTCCTAGGCAGGAGTTGAACCAATTCATTAGGGATGACATATATAGGCATTTTATCCAAACCAGTTGGGTTAGCCCTCCTTATGGGTAATGCCCAAAGATGGCCTTCTATGTTGGAGCTAAGAGATGGACCCATTATTTGACTGCAGGACACCCTTTGCCATTGGATGCACACTCTTCACATCCGTCTAGGCCAATTCAGAGTAGGCTCTCATAGGCTTTGAGTAGAGATTAATCACCATATAAACAGATCAAATATTATATGCCTGTGTTGCCACCTTCAAGAGGTTGAGACTGAGTATTTCATCTTTGGCTACCCCATTTGCTATGAGATCAAAGTGAGGTTCCATTGCTTATTCAGGAGGTCCCAGACTATCTCCAGCTTCTTCAAATTCTCAGATCTGAGATGTTTGGCCCATTACATGTAGGAGACCTTCCATCTCTGTTATCATTATATTTAGTCACCTCCCAGGGTAACCTCCATTTAGCATATCACTTCCTTCTTTACATTGCTCCCTTTTGCTCAATGTACAAAGAGACAAATGGATAGTGACCCAAGCACCGTAGATCAGTATGACATCAAAGGATTGCCCACACTTCACAAAGGCATTAACAGCTTGGATAGTCCAGGCGTCACACCAACATTCGTCACAGATCATCTCAACTCTAGCGGTGTGCCTCCTCCTCCGGACAGCAGCACAACACATCATCCAACTATTCTTCAGATGCTTCTTCTATTTAATCCTCTATATTGAGCTTCCTCCATTTAGCCTCATATGCGAGGAGAGACAGATCTAGATCCAAGAGACTATGAGACACATTGCTCATTGCCTATTTCCATTTTCCATATCTTGGATCTGCCTATATTGTACATCTTTCTCTTAGAGTGACCATGGAATTTGGATATTGTTTCCACATGCTTTAGATTAGATTAGATTCACATTCTTGCTTTTTGCATTCTGTTTTTACAGGAGCTGCTTCAATGCTCCCACTTTGTATCAACATCATTGTACCTAGAAGTCCCTTTGACCTACTTTAGTGGCGACTTGTAGGACATTAATAAAATTATCTTATCTATTCTTACCAAATATCTTACTAAAACATTATAAGAATTTGAGCATTATAGAAGTGAATTTTCTATACATGTTTCTACTTTTATTAGACTAGTTTGCATAAACTTGTCATCCCTGTTGTATTCATTTTATTTGAAATGATATGTGTTTTGGAATTTGGCATTGCCTGTTCAGTTTATCAACAGAAAGACCGAAACGTTGAGTGGTTTCAAGTTTCTAATGTTGTCTATTTGTCAGGATTGAGGAAGTAATAGCTATGGTGGGAGAGGAGATGCAAATTACCCTTGTATGAAAATCACCATAAGGTTCGATGAAGATTGCCAGACATCCTGACGTCCATTTTCTACATGAAAAAATACTTCAGATTTTGTCATTATTGCTAACTAAATTGTAATTTTAAGATTTATGTGATTGCCACTTTTGGTACTGGAAAACAGATAGCCTTGTAGATAGTAAACTAGGAAGTTCATTTTTATTCAGTTGTAAGGGTGTAGGACTAGTGATACATGGATTAAAAGTATTTTTGTGGGCATATTGTCAGTACGGAAATTTATAATACCAGTTCTAATGGCTTCTCTATTTTTCTGATATTCATTTTTCTTAGTTATAGTCTTAGTATGGAAGTATAGAATAAGCTGCAACGATCATGTCAATTCAATATGTAAATCGGCTGCTTGTAATTGAAATGTGTGAAAATAAATTATGAGGAATGCCATACACTTTATTGGCCATAAAGGACTGCCATCTATGTAGATGGTTTAAAGAAAGGTTGTGAGTGCGTGTTTCGAAATGTAGTGACAATTTTAATCCTTAAAGCACCTGCAGTAATTAGTTTTAATTTATATTAGCATATTGAAATTAATATGTGGATTTAGTACAATGGCTCTGCCAATGTCATTGATTTGTAAGTCCTCTTGTCTAACTCTAGTGTTAGTGAACTCTCCCCTCTTTACAATGGATATTCTTCTGTCTTCACCTTATTAATAAAATAAGAATCTGATCGTAGAATTGCGTGTTCAGAATTTGGGTATATTGTAATATTTATATTGGAATAGAGACGCATGCAAGTCCCCAAACATATACTTATATGGATCTAATTTTTGACACACAGTTGTTGCAAGGCTTTTCTCTTTCTGAATGAGCATTGTTTTGCTCAAATTTATGAGCTTATATAAAAAAAAAAAAAGCCTGATAATTTAGATGGGGCACAATGCCCCAGCAAATCTAAGTGGTCAGCATGTTTTTCTGGATTTATTTGACATTTCACGCAATTCAAAAATCAAAGTCGGTCCTTTTAGTTTTCTGACTTCGACACAACCGTTTATTTGCAAATGTTTTCCCTTAGATTGTTATTTTGTCTTCATAAGTAATCTTTTGTAAAAGATATCGGAGTTTGATTATTGTGCCTTGTGGAGTTGGGGAATTGTATTAAAGATATTAATACTTTTAGATAAAATGTTTTGAATTCGTTCAGAGTTGCACCCTATCTAATTACTTCTTGTATCTACAAGAACTTTCGTCTTATTTTCTAGAAGAGTCAATACGGCAATTCTTTTGTTGGGATTCATTTCTCTCTGTGCTATATTGAATTTCTCCATTTTGCATGTTCAACTGATGATATTCAATTCGTAAAGTTTGAAATTTCAGATATACCAATCTCTGACACTAGCAAATTTCCTCTCTTAATGACCTTCCTAGAGCTTCCGTGTGTGTTCTTAACTTAATAGAATAACCTACTTACCGTTTATCCATTAAGTATAACAGACCCAAAACATTGGAAAAATGTTAGGTTTATTGAATTATTCTTAAAATTAACTTGCATCATGAAATAAATTCCATTGTGTTAAGTAAACTAGTTGTAAAGCCATTGATTTATTGCATTTTATGGTTCGGTTCCATTATAGTGATGAAAAATCTGCTTGTTAGAGAGTATACTTCAATTGTAAGCACTTTGGCAGAGAACACGTGGAGAATGGAAGTAATATGGAAGTAATTCATTCTTGTAATGAGATTATCTTCCTCTAAATTCAGGAAAGAGATCTCACTAAACTCATAATGATGGAAATAACAAAGGATAACAAGAGAATGTTGTATATTTAAGTGTATTCATTATCCAAATGGAATGTTAGGACTATAATTGGGCCTCGCACAATTGGTCTGTTAATGAAAGATGTTGTTGGGCAACAAGGACTTAGGTGGAAAACTGGTAGTGTTCAAGTTGCTCAGAAAAAACTGTTTGTGTAATAGACTATTCCTTAAGTGACTAGACATAAACATGAAGGTATATCCCTTGACACCATGCGACATAACTAGTGCATCGAATACGTTTAGTGGATGAAAGGGGCATCTTCCCTATTATCCATGTAGCTTGGAGATGGTCATATGGCTTAGAGATGTTGTCTTCCTTATCTAATCTGCAAGGGACAACACAGGGATACTCCATGGATGCCCCCAATAAATTGACAACAAATGCCTAAAATACCTAATTACCCCAATAAAATGACCAAAGTAAATCATTATGTAAAAATTTTGTATCATGCAAAATGATGACGTGGATTTATCATTGTATTTTCTTTATGATGATGCATAAATGTATCATTGTCTTTTTATTTTGATTTAGTAATGATGAATGTAATAGCTTACATGTTTAAATTTCACATTATGTCATTGTATAATACATAATACAATGTGTTTATTTGTTATTGGAATACTCTTTTTACTAATGACCCTTCATTATCATTATCCTTTTTTACATATGA
The DNA here is from genome assembly GCA_000404065.3 of Pinus taeda. Taxonomy (NCBI): domain Eukaryota; kingdom Viridiplantae; phylum Streptophyta; class Pinopsida; order Pinales; family Pinaceae; genus Pinus; species Pinus taeda. Next base: position 72,448 of record APFE030247258.1, on the reverse strand, counting down.
ACTAGTTGGGGAATTGATAATAAGTAGAACCTCACTTGCACAACACATGGTCGAAACTCTTGCGCTGTGACTATAATCCCCAATTTTTTTGCGTAAAACCCACCTTCTGATTTCATAGACTAGTTAAGGATTCAAACTAAGGTGGGAAACATTAACACCATGGATTTGAACCACTTGGTCTAGCCCTGACAAGTGTGACACTTTGTTTTTCCATAGGAAGAATTATCATGATTTGTGTAGGGAAAATTTTCTAAGTTAGGGAAAACTATAGACCAACGTGCATCTGCAAGTAAATTGGTCCATGAAAGGTGGTAACTTTATGCACATGCCTTGATGGGTCTGGAACCATGGTGGATAAATTGATGTTGGATGGTGTTGTCATTGATGTCAATGTAAACCGTAAAGATTACATCCTCCTTGGAAGCAGTGAAGGAAATAAAGAAAGTCTTGTCTCGACTGCTTTTAATATATGTAAGTGAATTGCACTAATTAGAAGTTCCAATGGACATGAAGCCCAAGAAGTGAAGGAAGCCCAAATGTTTAGAAGCCCTTGTGGTGTGATCAAGATGCCTTGAATTTGATGAGGAAATTGAATGGGAAGATCAGTGAATTCAAAGCAAGACAATCATAGGCAGATTGTACTCATCACATCGTTTCCAATGATAGGTGGTACACCATGTAACTCCTTGTGGTTAAGGAGATATGCTCTCTTGAATTTGAAACCCTGAAATTGTGGTCATGGTGCCCCAAGATGGATGGTGTTTTTGGTTAAAATTTTTGGCATCAAAATTTAATAATAATATTATGAACATTGATAATTTGTGTGGGTCGTGAGTTGACCAAATCAACTTCAAAAGGAGAAAAAATTGCATTGTGAAATTAGCTTCCAAAGAAGGATTAAACTCAGCCCTATAAAAAATGAATTTATAGAGTTATATTTTTATGTGAAATTGAGTCAACTCCATGTGTTTAAGGGCAAGTCCCCCTCCCTCTCTAGAGCCACCTTGTGTAGATATAGGGCACTTGGTTTCTCTCCAAAATCATCAATTCTCTTGCATTATCTTGTAAAACATTTTGAGATAGACTGGGCTATGAGGAACATTGATCATTTGAAGAAGAGGCCGAGCTTTCGATGGATTTGTTGGGCTTTATTTTTCTTTTCTTTCTTGTGGTGATATGTTGGTATGAGGTAGAACAAACACAGAGCAAATTCAGTTTCTTGAAGCACCCTTGAGGCCATTTATGGAGCTAATTTTGGCATATTCCGAGGCTTACAAGATCAAATTTTGTAAGGAATATGTCCCTAAGGTAGGGTTGTTTGATCATTGTGCAAAACCTGTCATAGGGGTTGGATTTTAGATCAATGAAGGTTGCAAGTTAGGGCTACAATGCCCCTGTGGAAGTCGTAGTAAGAGGCCAAGTTTAGGCTTATGAAATTTGGAGGATATGGGTAGATCTCAGACCTATGTTATACCTTAGAGGGAGGCTGAGTAGGCCTAGGAAAGCCATAGACCTAGGGTTGTGTCAAATCTTGTTCAATCTGCAGTTAGAAAAGGAGATAAGGTTGTTGGTTAAGGCCTATTTTGAGAGCACAAAAAGGGCCATAAAGGAGTACAAATTAAGTTGTTATAAGTGTTGATTAGGGCTTATTGAGGGCAGTTTTGAGGCCTATTTAGGCCAAGACATTAAGGGCCACAAGACCTAGTCGAGGGTTGTTCTTCAAGAATAGGTTCAAGCCTAGACAAGCCACATTGCAAGATAGATTTGAAGCATGCATGTCAAGACATTTTATATGATTGATGTAGGCCTTTATTGTTCACCATTGTAATATCTTGTTGTTGTTTATCTCAGTGGAAATCCTAGACCAAAGGCATATCATTTATGTGGTATTCATGTACACTTGTTGTGGAACAACCCTATTATTTGACATTATTGTACTAGTGTATTCACTATGGTGTTATCTCCTTGATATAACTCTTTGTTTGTGAAGACACACTCCTTATTACTCTTGTGATTGATGTACTTTTATGTGGAGGATAATCCCATATTGAAAACAAATTCTTATGTTTCATCCATGTACAATTGCCATGATCCTATGATCCTAGTGAACCTAGGATTAATCCTTGTTCTATATAATTAGAAGTTATGCATGATTGCTGAAACATGAGTGCAAGTGATTAGATAATGCCATAGTGACATAAGAAAAATGGTGAGAATTTGGATGACCTCTACAACCTTCATGTATTGCAACAACAATATCATGTTAGCTAAGTAGTGATCAGATGTTGATGAATTTGTGTTTCCTAAGGTGACAATTGAAACATCTTGAGGTTGGGTATAGGATAGATCTGTTGTTTAAGGTAGAATCACCTTGGGGTCTTGGGTTGGGAACCCCAACAGAGCGAAGGGCATACAACATAAAGAGACACACAAACAAACAGTGCTAACACTTAAACACTTAAACTTGGTACAGAAGGTCTTACCCGTAGGTCCTACGTTTGAGATCATTCCCATAGGGTTCAAACCCTCTTCTTCTTCCTTGCGCTTTAAGACCTACAATTCACTCAAGGCAAAGCATATACACCAAAAATAATTGAAAGCATGTCCATGATATCAAGGTTAGATCATGTAAGCATTAACGTGAGATTTTATAAGCAAATCATGACATAAATTAATGCATAAAGACCATAATCATCAGGAACAAGACAACACCTCTTTCTTAATGTAAGCTAAAGAAAATATGGAAGAACTACAACCTAAGTTGTCTGTCGGGTCCAAGTGAAACCATCCTCCGGATCCATCCTGCCTAGGCCTCAGCGATCCTCCTCCATAAGTATACACAAGGATGTCATGAAGGGATGATGAACATCTCAAGAAGGAAACAAGGGTTTCTTGTGACTGGGAGTGCAGAAGGCACAGGGATATCTTCAGACTTGATCATGGATGTAATCGACTATAATATCAATATCTAATCCTTCCTCCTCCTTTAAGCCTTCCCATGGAGATGTATTTATACTTCTCCAAATTAGTTTTTTTAGTTGGGAAACAGTTGGGCCACGGGCTATAGTAGGTGGGTGTCCGATCAAACTTGTAAACCCCACCCGATTTAAGGGAGATTATATATTTTTTAATGCTTTAACACATATACGTGGGTTGGGTATAGGCTGACTCACGTGTACACGCAATTTAGATAGGGCATAATCGTATATGGGATTTAAAACATTCTTTTTTAGAAAATGGACCAAGTCTGGTGGGGAAGGGTTGCCCTAGGCCATATCATAGAGCATCAAATCTACCAAGGGTGGTAAATGGTGCTATAACATCTGTGGCACATTAGATTGTGCATGTGGTAGATAGTTAACAATAATGTGATCTTGCTTATGTGAAGAATACAATGTTGGGGAGAGTTATCTTTGTTGGCGATAATTGTGATAGGAGTGGAATTGACAGTAGTAGTGTGATTATGTTATGGAAATTGAATTTTGAACAGAACAAGGACAATGTGTGGTACTGACAACAATGACAAGTATTGAAGTACAATGACCACAATGGCACTGATAGCAATATTGTGACCATATTATGACAGTTGAACAAAAGTAGAGGTATATTGACAACAATGGTTGGATAGTGATTAAAGCAATGAGTGCAGTGGTTGATCAATGTGACCATTGTAATATATATTATTCCTTCTTCAGGGGGTAGGGTGGTGCAAGGCGGAGATTGAAGTCTCCTTCGGGTTGGAGCCTAAGAAAAATTTAGGGTGGTAGGGTGGTGCAAGGCAAAGATTGGAGTCTCCTTCAAGTTGGAGCATGAGAACACTTTAGGGTGGTAGAGTGGTGTTAGGCTAGTAGATTGATGTTATAAGGTTGTTGGAGCATCCTTCCAGTTAGAGCTGGGAAAACCACAGTGTTGGAGCATCCTTGTAGTTGGAGCTAATAAAACTAGAGGGTTGGAGTCTCCTTCTAGTCATTGCTGGATAATCTTGGAAGTTGGAGCTTCCTATTGATGTAATCTTTAATACATATTAAAAAGTTTTTGGTAGCTTTTCTCTCGGAAGGGATTCCACATAAAAATATCTTGTGTACTTTCTATGATGTTATGCATTGTTGAATGGTGTTGTTAATCTTTAATGTTTAATTGATATGATTAAAATTGTTAAAAGGTGTCCAATATTGATTCACTCCCCCCTCAGTATTGGTGAATATTCCAACAATTGGTATTAAAGCATGTTCCTTTAGTTGCAACCTAACACTTGGAAGAAAAATCTCAAGAGAATAGAGATGGCAAAGACAAGGAAGCATGCATCCAAGCAAATAATGGAAGTCTCCGACATTGCACTAGTTTTAGAATTTGTTACAATGGCTGAAGAGAAATAGGTTGTTCTATTTCATTTGTCCAATAAAATAAGCTATGAATTTTGGAAAGATAGAATCGAAACCTATTTGGGAGTTATTGGATATGATGTATGGCATTCAATTATTTCTGGAAACACAACTACAAATGAATCAAGAAGGTACAATACAAAAGCAGTGAATGCCATTTTAAGTGCTCTTCCAGATTCTATGAAAACCAAAGTGAATAAATGTTCATCAAATAAAATACTTAGAGAGAAGATTCAAAATATATACTTAGAAAAGCATGTAGATCAAGATGAAGATCATGATCATGATCATGATTCAAATAAAGAAGATACTCAAATTAAAGAATCCAACGATGATGAAGAAGAAGCAGAAGTAGACATGGAGAGAGAATTGATCATTGCATTAAGTGATCTTAGAAAAACAGAGAAGAAAAATCATATAATCAAAGAAGAATTTTCCCTCCTAAGACTTCAAGTATAGGAGGCAAAAAAGAGAAAAAATCTTGAAAATCCAATTTCAGGATTATGACACATAATTATTCAAAAGGAAAAAGAACTTGACGTAGCTCTAGCTGAAATAAATAGGCTTAATGAATGGAAGAAGGAGCAATTGCAAGATATTGATAAGAAGAATCGTGTCATTAATGAAGAAGATCAAGAAATTTCTCACTTAAAGACAAAGTCAGAAGAAGTATGTGAAGCTCCATGCAATGAAGGCACAAGTTCCAAGCCCCCACAAAGCAAGTTTGAAGAGAAGCCTGAAATAAAAATAATTCAAGGCCAAGTGAAAGAGAGAATTAGATTGAAAGTATAACTACTCCAAGAAGTTATACTAAGAATAAGGATCAACAAAGGAATGAACCTCCTCCAAGAAAGAATGTCTTTAGAAGATCAACATCATCAAGGCAAGCCATCTCATCCATGTACACTTATATGTTTCTGGGTTATTGTTGTCATGTACAATTTATGGGCATAAGGCTAGGTATTGCAAATATTATGGCAAGGATAATTATCAAGGACATCATCAAAATGCTAGAAGCAAGCTTGCAGGTACATAAAACAAATATCCAAATGGCATCGTCAGCAGAAACTATATGTGAGTTGATTCGTCATTCAGGTACCACATTGAATGTGTCAAATGCCATAACTATGGACACATAGCTCGTGATTGAATAAGCATGATGGAGTCTTACATGAGGGAAAACATTGACATCTGGTACAAGAACGTTTGGAGAAGAAAACGAAAAGAAGAAGAACAATGGAATGAAGAAATCCTAGAGGTCATGATCATAGGATTTGTAAACTTGCGAGATCATGTGAGGATTGAAGATGATGATCCTGCAACAAAGCATGTTCATATATCATTCTTAACAATCTTGCTTGGAGACTCCCGGTACTATCAATGTTGAAGAGGGGGAATTTAAGCAGCAATGGTTACAAACCTGAATATCTATCTTTTAGGTAGTTTGATTTGGAAAGGCATAATCACATTTGTTTGATGGCAGACATGAAGAAATCATAAGATCAACATTATGGATAGGTTAGTCAGCATTGTGTATTGTTGAGCATCATATTTAAAAAGCAAAGCCTTGGACAACTTTTGTGGCACTTCAAGATCAATCTTGGAAGAATTGCAGAAGGACCCGTTGTCATTATCATAGAGGTAAATTTTCAATAAATCATATAAATAGGCAAAGTCAGCTTGTCACAGAATGGAAAGTTGTAAGAGGCACAATTAGACAGGGGGAGAGAAATTGCCACGGGTGGAAAGGAAAATTGCAACAAGACAGAGGGAGACACTTCATCAGTTGGAGTTATCCTTTGCCATTGATGTCAAAGGGGGAGAGAAAACAGGAGAGGATAAATCAGGTGAAGTCATCTTGACACAAAATGGCGAGCCATAAGAGGCACAACAAGATAGGGGGAGAGAAACAGTTAGGCAGGGAAAGGAAAATTGCAAGAGGATTGTTGAAGAATCTAGGGCATTTAGGTTAGAATGAGATTCTTCTTATGATAATAACTATTATTGAAGTACTTTTACTTTTCTTATTACCACAATCTTCTTATGATTATTAGTGTGTGTTCTCTTACTTCATTAAACAACTACCAAATCAAAAGAGACAAGAATACAAGATATTGGCTCTCAACCAAGGCAAAACCTCTCTCTCCTAGAGAGGAAAACCCTTTTGCAAATTTTTCTTATTGAAGCTCCAATTGACAAATGCCAAACCCTAGACCCTTGACTAGTAGATCCTCCAAGCATAAGACACAATCTCTCTTCCCTTGTCCTTCAATTGATGCCTCCTTCTGCATTGCACCTTGATTTCTTCCTTCGCACTTCTTCCGACAACTCGTAGCATGACTGTAGAAACCCTAGGTCTTCTTTGAGACCTTTATCATAGTGTATTTCTTATTTTCTCTTTCTTGCTTGGAAACCTTCCTTTTTCTAGATGCTTAGGCTAGAAGATGGGTTTCTTCTTGAAGTATATTTCTGTGTTAGAGGATGGTCCTCTAACCCTACTTTAGATCTTAATTTTCCTTGCACGTGTGGCTGATTAGGGCTCAATATTGTCCCTCCTGCTTGTTCATTTTCTTCTCTTGAGGTGACACCTACTTCACTTGAGAAGGAGACCTATATGGATCCTCCTTTTAGTCCAATCAAACTCTATTAAGTTGTTGCTCTTATGGATCTAAAGTGACTGTAGAAATACCCTCTCTTCTTTGCACGTGTGATAGAAAAGAGCCCTAAAACAATCCTCCACAACTCAGATTTCTTTCTTCCCTTCTTCGTTGCCCTAGAAGCAACCTTTGGCTCTTCTTCGCACCTCTTTCTTAACTGTCTTCCTCATTGATTTCATTTATCACTTCATGGTTCATTTGTGAGGTAGAACTTCCCTATATATAGGAGATTGTCTCTCCTATTTGGGCGGACTTGAGCCAATGAGGCTGACTTGTCCTTATGTGCACCAAAAATTCATTTCTTGAGCCGACTTGAAGAGGAAACTTGTCTTTGCTTTGGAGGATCATCTTTGACATATTTCTTTGACTCTAATACATTGATCTACATAGTGTAACATGCCCACATGGGTCTTTAACAATTACATTGACTCTTTGACTTTCCTAGAAGCACTCAAATATGTGCTTGACCTATCAAATGGGAAAGAAACCCATTCTTGATAATGACAAAAATAATAATTATTTTATTTTACAAGTACAAAGATCAAAATTACATTTATGAAGACCAAACCTAGTTACACTTTCTTCAACACTCCCTTTTAACAAGGGAGGTATTCATAAAACATTTACAAGGTGTTTGGACATTTTCAATATGAAGAATTTACATAAGAGAAATTGGATTGGAAATCCGTTTGTTATAGCAGCATAGTAACCAACATTATTTCCACAGCAAGGCCTTGACTGATAGCTCTATCTCTCATTAGATCAGAGCACAATGTTGGTGAGACCAATGACTATAGACACCTTCATCATTGTCTCTCAAGGTACATACCCACCCGAGTGTTCACTGAGTATGACCTTCTAGGATTATTCTTATGTTGGGTCCCCATCCCTCAAAGAATATTGGTCCTCTTGCCTTTTCTTATCTTGCATGCCCTACAAATCCTTAAGAACATCAGATGTCAGATGATTACCCAATCCTCTATTCTTTCTTCCCAAGTGAAGACAAGAATGTTGTGTTTATCTCTCCCTCTCAACTAGGGAAGATATGCCCATTCCTATAATGTACCCAACCCCCCTCTAACAAGAAACTTTCCCAAGCTCCCTCTTAATTAGGGACTTGTCAAAGCTCCCTCTTAACTAGGGAGTCTCCTTTTCATCAACAACTTCTTCTTTTTGGGTCCTTCAATTGCTTGATCAATTTATTTCCTTGATGTCGAGCTTCTTGTAGGGCATTAACCATCGATCACTTTCCTTCTTGGTTTGTCATCTCAATCATTTCTTCATGGAAAGTGGCCTTCTTGGTACATATTTGGAACCTTCTTCATATGGCTACTTCTTCCTCATCATGCTTCTTTTAGGAATTTTCCATCCACCACGTGAATGCTAGTTGTACTTGCACTTACAACCCTTGTTCCAGTAGCCCTACATGAACTCATCCAGATATTATTCAAGAAATCAAAACATAACATCAAATCAAACAATACCTTATGAGATGGGTTTTCATCATGACATCTTGTTGGCTTGAATCATCAACATCCTCCATGTTCACATCTCTAAGGCCTTTCTAGCAGTCAAGGGTCCTTTGATCTTTTTCTTCCTTTGTCATAATTCTCATGCCTTCTTCTGGGAGATGTCTTCAACAAATTTGTCAGATGTTGATTCCTATTGTCCATGATGTCTTGCTTTATCTCATATGCTTCTTTATATATGCTCTTGTCAACCACCTCATACTTCATATGAGGACATTTCTCATGTTGATCTTTTATCATGCCTTCGTGTATATTCTTAATGAAAGGGAACTATCCTATTCTTGACCATGCTTCCAGAGCAATTCCCCATGCTCATTAACACAAATGATGACATGACTTCACTGAAAACATAGATGCATACATACCTCATCTTTGTTCTTTCCTTGATCATTTATTCTTCCTTTGTCATCTTCCTTGATTGATATTACCTCAATCTCCTTTACTTTGCTACATCTTCCTTGCCTACATATCATCCTTTCTTGAATCCCCATAAGTGGAATTCTCATCGAGACATCTGCCTTTTCTAAAAATTATGAGCCTTCTATTGAAGATTCCACCGAAGGATCTTTATAATCCTCATTCCTTTCTACCGATGATAGTAGCTTTCTAAGATGATTCTTCCTGATCATGATCATTCCCTTATGCATTGATGAGGTCATATATGAATATCTTTATCTAATCTCTCTCTATATAATGCTCCTATATTCATGAAGATGCCATTCTTACATGCATTCTATCCTATTGCTACATTTTCCTACGATACCCAAAACTTTAAAGAGAACTTATGTGAAGAAGTTGATCTCAAACATAGTAGAGATCTGGAGGGGCTTCCTTCCTCTACTTCTTCTCTTCTTCTTTCACTTCTTGGGTAATGTGGGCTTCTTCTCGTTTCCTTTTATTGTTGTCCTTCTTGAACTTAGGACAATCCCTTTTATAGTGTCCATATTATTGGTAGCCAAAGCATTGGACTTTGGACATATCTCTCTTATCCTTTCTCTGTGGACCAAACTTGCCAAATTTCCCTTTTCTCTTGGGCATAGCAGAAAATGCATGCTCTTTTGATCCTACATCATCCTTGGCTTTGAGTTGAGTCTCTTCAATTTCGCATAGAGACCAAAGTTCATTCAACGGGGTAGCTTCCTTCTTGGCATACATATTTGATGTGGAGTTGCCCCATTCCTTAGGTAATGCATTGAGCACTACAGTAGTCATCTCTTTGTCTGATATAACTTCTCCCAGTTCTTGCAACTGGTCTCTGATATTCCTTCTTCCTTGGATAACTTCATTTTATACAATTCATTTCGCAATGATATCACTTCTCCAATTGTACTAACTAAGAATAGATCCACCAGATTATCATAGATTTCTTTAGATGTTTCAAGTTTGGAAACATAAGGAATGAGAGGGTCCTTAATGGAATCTATTAGAATCCTTTAAGCCCTTGTTTCATCCTTATTATACTTTTCTAGGGCTTGATTTTGTTCCTTTGCAGGAACAACGACATTCCCTTTGATGTACCCCATAACTTCATTTTCTTTGAGAAGTAGATCAATCCTCTTTTTCCATGTAAGGAAATTAGCAGTCCCAACCAATTTGTTGCTTTCCTTGTAGAAAGACATTTTGATATGTTGGGAAGAGGACATAAAAATACTTATTTGAAAGTGTTAGCAATGTGGAGATCTTGTTGCTTTCTTGATGATTGAAGCTTTGGCTTCTTGGATCTTGGATTCTTCAAGATGCTTCCTTCAGGGTGCCTTGTGAGAGATTTGCTTGTTGATGAAAACTTCTCAATGTGTAGATCTAGAGGTCTTCAATGATGGGCCTGCAATCATGTCAGTCAACTAATTTTCATAATTATAGGATTTTTTTTTTCTTTTTATACTTTTTATTTTTGTCATTTTTTTTCTTTTATTATTTTTTCAATAAGGACAAGAAGGAATCAAATCTTCAATAGGTTGGTGTTACCACCTACCAACTCCTTTTCAAATCGTTGTTAGACATGTTGCATAAAATTTCCTTTAGTAAGGCACTGAAAATATACCTTCAATCTATGCCCGTTTACAAGGAACACAAAATTTTGTCCATCAATAGTTTTGATATCTATCGCTCCATTTTCGAACACTTTGACCACCTCATAGGGTCCCATCCAACGTGTATGGAATTTTCCTTTAAAATATTTGAATCTAGAATCGTAAAGGAGTACCCAATCACATGGTTGGAACTGCTTCTTCTGAATGGACTTGTTATGCCACTTCTTGCACTATTTGTTGAACCAAGATGTTTTGCTGAACAACATCCCTTTGGAATTCATCTAACTCGTTTAATTCTAGAAGACATTGCTACTGTGCTTCAAAGAGATCTAGCCCCAATTGGACTGTCGTTCTAAAAGTCTTGATCTGGAATTCTATCGGCAAGAGGACTTGTTTTCCGTACACCAGCTCATATGGTGTGTGTCCTGTGTTGTTTCTCCAAGTGGTTCAATAGGCCCACAATGCTTCCAGTAATTTGTCAGCCCAATCATTTTTGTGCATATTTACCATCTTTGTGAGGATGGACTCAATCACCTTATTCGTGGACTCCACCTGACCATTTTCTTGCGGTTGATATAGTGTAGATTTCCTGTGCCGTATTTTATACTACTCCATCACATCATATACCAAATTAGAAATAAACTACGGTCCATTGTGAGAAACAATTTCTTTAGGCACACCAAATCTAGTAAAGATTTCAGTAAAAAGAAAATCAACAACAACTCTTTCAATAGAAAAAGAAACAACTTTAGCTTCTATCCATTTCGTAACAAAATATGTACAAACCAAAATATGCTTTTTATTTTATGATGCTGGATTTGTTGGTCCTATGAAATCAATGCCCATTATTCAAAAGGCTTAATCATAACCTGAGGACATAAATGTATTTCATTGGTTTGATTAGGTTGGCCAACTCGCTGACAACTATCACATCGGTTCACATATTGTTTGGCATCCTTAAACAAGGAAGGCCAAAAATAGCTAGCTCGTAACACTTTGTATGTAGTTCGCTTATCAACGAAGTGACCCCCCACAAGGTTCATCATGGGAAAATTTAAAAATATCAAACACTTCTTCCTCTCTTATACATTTATGGATAATGAGATCTGCTTCGGTGTAAAAGAGGTCTCCTTGGATCCAGGGATATGCAACACTTTTCTGAATGATATTCCACTTTTCACGAGCGGATAAGTGAGGTGGTAATTTTCCAGTGACTAAATATTTAGCTATGTTAGCAAACCATGGGGATTTTGTTGACACAACAAAAATATGTTCATCAGGAAATCATCATCAACAGGAATTGCTTCACCAGGATTATTTAACATTGAAAGTTAATCTTCTACTACATTTGATTTTCCTCGTCTATCAACAATAGTAATACTAAATTCTTGTAACAATAGTAACCACCTAGTCACTCTACCTCTAGTTAATGGTTTATTCATAAAATATCTTATTGAGGAATGGTCAGTATGTACAAAGACTTCATATCATGTAATATAATGTCTGAATTTATTAATAGAAAAAATTAGAGCTAAAAACTCTTTCTTAGTAACCCTATAATTCAGTTGGCTGGTGACAAGTTTTTACTAATGAAATAAATAGCATAAGATTTTTTGTCTTCTTCTTGTCCTAAAGTTGTGCCAATAACAATATCTAAGGCATCAGAGGAAATATGAAATGGCAGGGACCAATTTGGTCCTCTCAAAACTGGTGCTTGAACTAATTTTTCCTTCAATGTCTCAAAGGACTGTTGGCAAGCTGTGGACCAAGAAAACTCACTATCCTTAGCCAAAATTCGGAAAAGGGGTGTAGCTATCCTTGAGAAATTCTCAATGAATATCCTATAGTAGCCCGCATGTCCTGGAAAACCTCTCACTTCCCTTTGAGTTTTGGGTATAGGGAGACTCAAAATAACTTCTATTTTTGCATGGTCAACCTGGATACCTTTGTCGGAAATAAGATGGCCAAGAACCACTCCCGCCTTGCACATTAATCTGCATTTCTTGTCACTCAAGGCGAGATGAGCTTCTTGGTAGTGAAGAAGCACTTTTTCTAGATTCTTGAGGGCTTCCTGAAATGAATCACCAAACACAGAGAAGTCATCCAAATAGATTTCTACACACTCAAGGTCAATAAAAATAGCCAAGACTTTGCTCTGAAAGGTAGTTGGGGCATTACATAGCCCAAAGGGAAGCACTTGGTAAGAGAATGTACCCCATGGACATGTAAAAGTGGTTTTGTCTTGATCCTCGGGTACTATCTGTATCTGGTTATATTCGCTAAATCCATCTAGAAAAGAAAAGTACTTCTTACCAGCAAGGGTATCGAGTACCTTATCGATGAAAGGAAGGGGGAAGTAATATTTGAGAGTGGATTTATTCAATTCTCTGTAGTCAATACAAATGAACCATCTCCCATCTTTCTTTGACACTAATACTAATAGAGAGACCCACTAGCTGTCAGAAATGGGATAGATAAAATCAACATCTAAGAGTTTTTGCAATTCTTCCTTTACAACATCTCTTAGAGTTGGGTTCATTCGCCTTTGGGGTTGTCAAACAAGTCGGGCTCCATCCTGAATATAGATATGGTGTGTACAAGTTTCTGGAGGGATGCCTTTCATATCTTCATAACCCCACGCAAAGGCATCAAGATGGTTTCGCAAAAAAAATCACAAGATGCTCTTACTGAGAAGGATCCAAGTCTAAACTGATATACAAGGATTTATCTGGACTAATCTCAAAAAGAGTAGTATCAGGCTTAAGAGTACACAAAGGTGTCGCTAGAAATGGTGGTGATGGAGGTAGAGAGTCATATCTTTCCTCAAAATCTAGACTAAAAATCTGACTCAATGACTAAAAATTAGGCATGGTGTCTATATTGTTCAAGAAGTCTTGAGTCTCACCTTCCTGCAAGGACTCAACATTCTGATGTATCAAGGAAACAGGTTGAGTCTCCTCATCACTACTATAGTCTAACCATAAAGTGTCTTAGAGCTCCTGAATGGATCTAGCGAGTGGATATAAGGTGACCTTCTTCCTGGAATCTCCATGGGAAATATACATGTCACCAGAACGACATCTGATATAAGCATCGGCCATAGCAAGCCATGGCCATCCAAAGATCAAGGGATGCCCTCCCACAGTATTCTTTGGCTAAAGCACAATGAAATCTACGGGATTTTCCAAAGAGTTTATGGAAATGACCACATCATCCAACACCCTTTCCGGTTTGATTTTAAATCTATCCGCTAGTTCAATCATAGTGGGAGTAGGACGAATATGGACCAATCCAAGTTGATCCATGGTTTGCTTGGTCATAACATTAATGGCTTCCCCTAGGTCTATAAGTACATTGGAGACAATGACATCAGCTCTCTGCACAGAGGCAACAGGGTTTCTGGGGTCAGTATATTTTTCCATGTGCATACACCCTGTCATTAACTCCGTTGCTCTACCAACAAATTGAATAGTTTGAGGTTCCATTCTTCTCCTTCCTAGCTTCTTGAGACAAAGTTCCATAACGTTTTTTGTACAAATGGGGATCTTTTTAATAGCATGGAGCAAAGGTACCCTTATGAAAAGGTTCCTAAGCTCATAAGCAAGGCCAGACTTAGGAATGGGGTCTTTCTTCTCCACAACTAACCTCTCTAGATAGGGAGGTTGGTTGGAAGAAGATGACAAGGGCTCAAAATGTACAGGGATAGGTTGAATGGTGTCATCTTTTTCAGAATGGTTAGGAGTTTCCTCCTCTCCTTTCTCATTGATAATCACCATAGGCTGATTTTGATTTTCTGAGGTTACTACCTTTCTTGATCTTAGTTGGAGGTCATTGACTTCAACTGGCATAGTCTGATATCTAGATGAAGGAAGCAGGTTCATAGAATGCATCATCTGTACCGATTTATTATTGGGGTTGGGTAAAGGTTGAGCAAGCAGCTGAGAAGGTCGAAACAGTGAAGGTAAAGGTAATGGTGGCATAAGTTGAGTCAGCTGAGGTAATGATGGTTTTGGCATTAGGTAAGGTGCATATGTAGGAGGGTATGATTGCATAGGTGTAGGATAGGAATGATGTGAATGATGTGAATGGTTTTGCCCTCCCCATCCTTGCCAAGATTGGGAGGATTGTCCATACTGATATTAGTTCCCATGCTACCAATGTTGAGAGTGACCAGTGTTAGGATAGGAATATAAGTGTGCATTATAACCAAAAATTGTGGTGGAGATTTAGGAACCATACCTGCACTTACCTAAGGCCAATTTCTTCGTGCTCCCATAGCATGCAGTGACTCGGCTTTAGGTTGTCCTCCTTCAAGTACAACTTTCAGCCTAGGTATGGAGGGACATTTTTTTGTAGCATGGTTCTCTGCACAAATTGCACATTTATTAGTTTCTTTAATATGTAGAGGACATTCTCTTAAAGGATGATTTATTCTACATCTTGGACAAAAAATAGACAATGACTCTTGTTCTTCTACAAGTTTTTGCTGAAACTTCAAAGAGTCTATTTGTTTACTAACAGTATTCATTATTTCAATTTTCATATTGTCCATTTTGTTTTCTAATCCAATAATCATAGCATTAGTAGATTCGGTTTTCTTTTTTCTATTCTGAATTCCTTTACCGGATCTATATTGGTTCCTCAAGAATTTCCTGCAGAAGTCACAGATCTGAGCAAAAGATTTTTGAGCAATATCCCCCTGTCCTAATAGATTTAGATTATTCCAAGCATCATCAGTAATCCCACGTAAGAAAAAGGTTCTAATGGTACTTATATCAAATTTGTGCTTTGACCTTTGGAGGATGTACAGGAATCTCTCCAAGTAGTCCTCTAGTACCTCATCATCATTTTGCACAATAGTAAATATTTCATCTTGAATATCTCTAGTTTTACAATATTCCTGATATTTCGCTAAGAACACTCTTCATTTGCTCCCAATAATCATAACTTCTACACAAAATATCAAACTCAAATAAGAAAGAGTCTGGATCTTCATGTACCTTACCATAGAAATGAGGAAGAGCTGATGGTGGAATAATTTTCATTTGTACTTGTGTATTGGGATTGACAATCAGGAATCCAAAAGTGGATTGTTCCTCATTTACCTGATTTTCACCACTTCCTTCTGCATGGCCTTCCTCATCTGCCATTGTTGTTCTTCCACATTAACCTCTCTCAACAGGCTGAGAAGGTTGACTATGGATTCCAACAGTCCCCTTCTTCCCCTTTATGGGTTGTGTCACAACTAGACCATTACTACCATAGCCCAAGTGGACTGTTCCTGCGTGATGAGTCTCAGTTTGTTTGGACTTTATGCCTAAAAAGAAAGTCCCAATATGAGATTTGGTTTCAAATTTTTCAGTATTTCGTTGGCCCCTAGTGGGTTGCGGACCCCTACCTCTTTTAGGCATTCATTTCAAAAAATGAGAAACGAAATTCAAATAAAAAGTTGCAATCTTCAAAAAAATAACTCAACACCTATAAATTCCTTCAAACAATAGAGCACACTACTGGAAAAAATAATAGCATACTTACCCCTATTGAAAAAACGAAAAATTCTTACCAATTCAAATCGCCTCCTCGGCAATGATGCCAAAATGTTGGTGCAGGAATTGCACTTAAGAAAACTCCTCAACACTTAATTTTTAACCTGATGGTTTCATAAAATTAGAGACGAAGCACAGGAAATGCCAGAAGTGGTATGAAATTTTCCTATTCTTGATCCTACTTCTTAAAGGAAATGTTTGCAGAATAAGACAGAAAACAATCTTAAAGGAAATTGACACCAAAGCAAGTCTAGTGCTAGAATATAAAAGAACAATTTGCAAGTAAATCAAGCAAAGGAGGTTTCATACAACTGAAGCAATCTTAAATGATGAAAAGAAATGCTATGTTTATCTTAAGATAAATGGCTAATAGCCTGACAAGTGGGCCCTTGCAGAGGTTTGTTTTCCTCTTGATCTTCCTTCTACACAAACAACCTGTTCTTGTACTATTGCAATGTGCTTACACTAGTGCGAGTACAGTGCCTCTGTGTAAAACTATATTTTACCTCCCTTACTGAACATTTATGTCTTTGTGGAGGTGCTCTAAGCCTCAGGGCTTAAAGCACCCAGTTTCTGTGACAAGGGACCAGCTCTTGCATCGAGGCATAGTTTCCTTCACCAAATTTTACTTCCGAAAAGATTGAAAGACGTGCTAAAAAAGAATTGCAATTGCAAACGAAATTCTAAGATAAATTATCTATGGAAAAGAAATGCTTTAATTAATTAAATCTTGCAAAGGAAGTAAACTTCATGAAATGAAAACAACTCGAAGTAATCAAAGCAGTAGTCTAAGTGATCTACATGTATCAACTAACTTCGGCAATCCACTTAAAGTGTTTCTATTCCTTGCTCGTAAAGCATAAAATGCAAGTATAACATGTATATGATAGATTCATGCAATTGCTCTTAGATCCTTCAGAAATATACTTTTAATGCTAAAGAAAATTACTAAAATTGGCAGTCCATTTGCTTTCAAGAATAACTAAAATGATAATGAGGGAAAGAAATGCAATGTTCGCTGTAAAATAAATGACTGAATGAGAGTGCAGTGAATCACATGCATTGGTACAGGAAAAGGGCTTCCTGAACGATCCAAGAGGAAGCAAATTGAGACAAGAATTGCGAGTAAAGAAATGCGAGAAAGGAATTATAGAAAAGAAATAACTCAATTAACTCCCAAGCCATGGATTTGTTTCACACTTAACTCCGAAATATATTTAAATCAGAACTTCGGAAATAAATATAAAATTGTTTACACCACGCAAATGCAAAGCGGAATATCCACACAGTCTTTCTGAATAACGAAAGCACAAGGGTAAATGAGCTGGGTTGGCTGGGCCCTAGCCAACTAGCTTGTTTACCGTTTAAGAAACGAAAATATTCAACACTCAAGTACACATCAAAGATAAATTTAACATAGTGCATGAATAACATGGCGGATTCCTTGTATTACTTGATCAACAAATGTACATAGTAGTGTGAGTCTAGCCCAAAGCCGAGGGAAATACCAGATTACAAAGAAAATGAAATTACAGTCTAAGGATCCATAGCTAGTTCTACCTACAATCTATATTTTATACATCCTTTCGGCTTTAGTTGTATTGCACTAATTACAATCATTTTCTTATTTAGGCCTTTCGGCTGAATAGACTAACAAACAAACATTACAAAATCAGCTAACAGTTATAATGGAACATGTACTTTGCTGGCCGTAGACCATCCTTGGCAAACATCCCTCACTGTGCGCCACTGACATCCATCCTCAATTAATCTGGAACCGAACTTGGAGTCATGGATCAAAATGTTTGCGTGGAAAGATTCAGCTCATGGAAATCTTAGACCAATCATCGTGGTGGTGCAAGAATTTGCCTGCACTAATCATACTAACTCATAATTAACACTGAGTTCCTCAATTACTTCTAGGAAATTATCATAAGTTACAAGAGGTACTTTATAGGCATGAAATCTATGTAAAAATGATTAATAAAGCACTTTAATAAATCATAATGTAAAATACGAAGCATATGCACGAATAGGTAGTTATCTTGGACTAGTGCAGGAAAGAGAGGTTTAAGTTGAGATAAAACAGAGGTTAATGTTTATAGAAATGGGGTAAAAATAGGGCAATTTGGGACACCAACATCCTCCCATCCCTAAGCGGTTGTGTATCCTCACACAACATTTTACCTTCTACAAAAAAAACCCTCAAAAAAATGAGTGGCCAACTCTCAATCCTGAACTTCAATGGTTATTCCTGCTTTCACTATCTTCATCTTTTCCCTCGGGCTCTTCTCAATTGATTCGTCACATTCTTGAGGCATTTGTAGAATTTGGAAGAGCAATACTTCCACACTTTTACTTGTTGCTTCTGCCTTTTTATCTCTGCAAGTAGCTCCACCTCGCTCTGCTTCTACCAACTTTGTTCCTTCATGACCTGGTACAAAGCCTCCAGGTCATGAACTTGTTGCTCCAATTATACTATCAGCTGTTGAGGTAGAGAGTAGAGGGTGTCATGCTACGATCTTCAGGTGTAAGTGTCTTCTCTGCAATGGACTCGAAATAGGTCCCATCATCGTCAAGGTCAAGTCCGTCAAATGTCTACATTATGACGTCGCCGAGGGTTTCTACACTTGGGGTTTCCTTGTCACCGATGGTTTTGATGCCCTCCACAATCTTCGTGCCAAGGGTTTCAGTACCTTGTGCACTCAACTACTCAGGTTTTTTAACGCCCTGTTCTTCCAGTTCCTCAGGGAACTCAATACCTTGTCCATTCAGACTCGTAGGGGTCTCAGTGCCCTGTATTTCTAAAATAGTAGGGGCTTTAGTACCCCGTTCTTCTAAAACAACGAGGGTTTTAGTACCCTGTTCCTCGAAAGCACCAAGGGTTTCAATGTCCGGTTCACTAAAATTATCAAGGGTCTCTATATGCTTCTCTTCTTCATCCTCATGACCCTCTATTTGGACTTCACTGGTACTCGGTGTTGTCTTCCTCTTCCTTAATCTACTGACAAAAGTTGAAAACAATGCATTGTCTTTTGCATTCTCTTCATCTTCCATAGTGTGTGCTGCTGCATCTGCAAGCACTGAGAGATTATGAACTTTAGGGGAAACTTGGGGTGATTCGTCGATTATAATCAGAGAGCTCGATTAGTTCATCCCTTGGGAGATAGTCTTCCTCCTCATCGAGGTTCTGTTCTTTCTCTTCTTAGCCGAGGGTGGAGTATTTTCAACAGTCTTCTTCCTTGCTTGCACTGGTGTGATTTCATCTTTCTGCTCGGTAGGAGATGATGTCTCTGCTTTCCTTTTCTTACTTGTACTCATGCGAGTAGATTTCTCTGCACTCCTTGCTCGAAACTCCTTCAAGAATGCTCCCCAAGTTACTCCTTTTTCTTCCAGCTTCTTCTTGACCAAAATTGTGATAAGCCCATGATGGTAGAGCTTGTTTGCAACTTGGCTTGCGTTTCCACTCTGCATGCCCTTCGCCATTTTCTCAAGACTTTTGAGCAAGTAGTAAAGGAAATTGATCAATTTTCCTTACTCAAATTGCAGCAACAACTGAAGGTGATACACGAATGCCAATGCATAGTGTCCCTCTCTAGTCACGAATTTCTATAGTATGAATAGGAGGTCTCGCCACTTCCCGATCATGGCGCTCTGCGGAAGTCCCTTTCTCCAATCAACCTTAAGCTTTTTGTCAACCATGAACTGGTGCCATCATTTCTTCCCAAGCTGCTCCTTTTTAAAGCAATGCTCCCCTGTAAGTGGAAAGCCTATAGCTTGCACAATAGACTCTTCTATAACTTTGAACTTCAACGATTTGACCCTGACTCAGCCTCCTTTGAATGTCCTTGAGAACTCTAGTACCACAGCCATGTCGAACCCATCAAACTTCTGTAAGAATGGCAGGAACCCAGATTCTTGCAATAGTGCAAGACTATTCCGATTCTCTCTGGTTTGCTCAATCTCCTGCAAAGACAACGGCTCACTCCTTACGGGTGCCATTTTGAACTGCACATCATCCTTTTCGATCACACCCTCGAAAGAATTCCAGCGAGTGACACCAACACTTTGCTGAGAGCTTTATGCTGGAGGTTCATCACCCTCCATATTTTCAGTCCCACTCACTCGGTCATGATGAAAATGACTCTTTGTATTAGGCGCAAATTCGTATCAACCCGCTGCAAGTGAGTCATAATGATTGGGTGGAGTGGAGGTTTATGCGGCGGTGGCGCAACGGTTACAATGATTAGGTTACGGGGTAAGGTAATAATGGACAAGAAATGAGAAATTATTTCAAGGAAGGTGAATACAGGATATTAGAAAATAGTGTTACACAAAAAATTGTCACCATGACTTTCTACAGTTTGTGTGAATCCATCACTACTCATACATACCTCCTTTGCAAGTCTTAAGCCTCAGCTCTTCATGTCAAGCCTTGAAAATGGGAGAAAGACCTTAAAAATATCTTAAATCCTAGTTTCGCACGTTCTCCTAGCATTGCCTGCGGTACCGCACCCAATGGTCATGTCCCCTGCGAACCTGACCACTCTGTCTGTTAAGTGATGGGTGCGAACCCTTGTAAAAGTTAAAAAGGCGTGAGTTCGCTCTTAAAAACTCACCTTGGGTCACTTCTGGATGCTTCTAGAAGGAATATTACGCTAGCAAGTCTGCTCCACCTTGGTTCATCCATTCCATAACTAAGGAGCTAACTCCATGATATGAGGTGATTATCCCATTGAAGGAGGAACTTATCCCTTTAATGGTGGACCTGCAACTTCCTCCATTTGCACTATAAATTCAGGCATTGGGCTGGTTGTAGGGGAGGTTGAAAGCTGAAGATTCTTGAGGGTAAATGCTGCTGGAAATTAGACTTCCTTTTTGAGTTTGTGAGAGGAGAGATCACATACCTTTCATTTCATTTGGGAAGTGAGTGAGGCTTGTCAAAGTAGAGGAGATTCCTGCTGGACCCTGGAAATAGCTTGTGCAACATCAAGGCAAAGGTTTTAAGGTTCTTTTATTCATAAAGTTAATACAATCAAGTTTATTTTTCTCAATGAACTGTCTCTAATGGTTTATTTTATGAGCTCCTTGATCTTCATAATGAACATGTTTTATTATATTATCTATGCAGGTGTTCTTGATGTGTGTTTGTTTGTGTATGTAGGTTATTAAGAGGGAACTGCTTGAAGTTTTTGGAACAAAGCTGCCACAAACAAGCGTTGGAACGAGGTAGGGTCTATTACACCTCTTAGTTTTCATTTATGAATTGAAACATGTTTAGAGAAAAGTAGATTTGCTTGTGCTGCTTGTTGCTAGATATCATTTGATACTAGGGAGATTGGTCTTGTCCACAAGAACGATTTATCCAGCCAACAAATTGGCGACTCCACTACGGATGGTTTTGGTTTTTTAATTTGTCTTTGCTTTGACTTGAGAAACTTGAGTTTTGGTTTCTGATTTTGGCTTGATGTGTGTGGGATTGGGTACTTGTTAGATCCTGGTTTGATTTTTATTTTTCAAATTTTTGGAAGAGGACCTCACCTTCTACGTTAGGTACAGTGCGGACCTATACGCACTGTTACAGTATAACACAGAGCGGTATCACACCTGGTTCTACTGGGAGCCTGCGGACCCTATCAAAAGTTCGAAAAACCTAAGAACCTTCCGCCCAGTTAGGTTTAGTTTTTGTCCATAGCTGTTAGTTTATGCCCAGATCTGCACGTGTCTTGACAAAAGTTCCTTATGAGTTAGTTTTCATTGGCATTCTCGTTTGAAGTGATTTTCTAGAAGTTTTGCCTGTTGGATTTATTTTTTGCTTGGTCTTCGTAATAGCTTAGAGATCGGAAGCCTTAGAGCCTTAGATCACCCTGGTATCTCTGGTCTTCTTGCTGAGTTTGACTAGTTTATGAAATCTATCCTTGAAGAGAGCTAGATCCCATTTTTCTCTTTTGTAAAACTTTGATTAAACTTGATTGAAAGTTTCGAATTTCATTTTTTATTAAAACATAATTGGGTGTTTTTGATTAGTTTGTTGATTTGAACAAATTGATCCTTAGTGAGCTGAAAAACTAAGTTAAGCATCCTCAAAAACATTTCAAGTTTCTTTTCAATCCATTTTGTTTAGATCTCAAGATTAGATTATAGTTTTGAGTATTTCATAGAAATTATAGAAGCTTGTTGAAAAAATTGTTTTCAATAGTTTTTAGAGTTTTTCTAGAAATCTTAAAAGCTCTCTTGAAAGAATTGTTTGTTTTTGTAGTTTTTTATTGTTGAAAAGAAAAGGGATTTTCCGTGAGTGTGATTAGTAGTCTCATTTTTGAAGTTCTTTGAAAAAGATAGAAAGATTTTCTTTTCAGTTGTATGTTAAGAGAAAGATTTGATTTTCAACGCATTGCATTTTCAACTCCTCCTTAGCTAGAAATTCATTGAAAAGAAAAGGAATTGTCTATCATCTTAGGTGCATTTTTTTAGTGTTTTTGAGTCGAGTCTTCACACCATAAAGTTTCATCTCCGCACCCATTGACTTAAGAAACAACCAATAAAATTAACGCTTAATTAAAATCCATCTAGCAATCTTTTTATTTTCTAGGGCTCTTTTCACCAACATAACTCAGGCTAGTATCTTGGAGTAGGGAGTAATTAACCCTCCAAGATAGTTTAAACAAACAAGTAGTCAATCTTGCGGTAGGAAGAAATTCCAATTGTTACATCTATGCTCTGGGAAAGCTCCTCTTAAAGGAGAAGCACAAGATCATATCTGAACCAATGTGGGAATCAATACTTCCTCATTGGGAATGATAGAATATATTCACGTATTAAAAATGGTAAACCTTGGATTGACCATTGTCGAGGAGCCTGGGGTCACTTGTTGGTAAACCTTGGATTATGTCAAGGAGCCTTCAAGGGGATTGAGCTTGTTACTCTGCTCTTGCATGCGTATCGGATCGTAGACTGTTCCCCAAGGTATATTTGTTTCTGTTGGTAACCTTAGTGGCTATAATCTTTAGGATTCTTCCTAAGGTGACGGTGGAGGGAAGATCAAAGAGCAGACGTCGACTAGACCCACTTGGATGTTCTAGGGGGTTATCTTCACTCAAGACGGTTTTGTGGAGAAAATTGTTCCAATCTATTCATTAAGCAGTTTTTCGGGGTAACTATTCCAACCGCCTTTCTGTATTGAATTCTGCGAGGTTGCATTTCATCACCAACTAGTGTTTTCGGTACGGAAGAATACTATTTGTGTGTGGTTTGAACTCTTAGATTGTTAGTTGTGTGATTCAATTGTTTGGTTCTTTAGAGACTTTAGGTGGTTTTCTTGAGATTTTCTTTGTTTTCGTGTGAAGTAATTAAATAATTAATCATGGCTGAATTACCGAGACAATCCCGTCGACTTCGGGGGTAGCCTCCTGAATTTACACCAAGTCAACTTGAAGGGCTGCGAGCTCTTATCACACCTAGTGAAAGTAGAGTTGGGTCACCAGAGGCTGGAGAGTCTTCATTAATCATACATGCTGATTATCAAGTTCAAGCAACAAAACATATTTCCGAACCGATTTCATTTTCTGAAGTTACTGGTAGTATTACTCCTAATAGTTCATTAGCCGAAGAACCTGAAATCTCTGAACCTGCTGCTACTCCATCTTCAGGATTTGCTTCTCCTATTTCTAGTGGTCCTGGTTCACCCTGGGTAGAAAGTGTCATTACCTAGAATCTTCCTTCTGGACTCATTTCCATAGAAGAGGTTGTAAGTCCGAACGAAGGTATAAACCTCCCCGAAAATCAACCAGCTATCGAACTTAGGGAGCGTGAATCCATTTTCTACAGTCCCATTAGAGGTGACACTTGGTATATTTCGTTGACCAAATTTTTAGAAAATCTAGGTCTCACATCTTCACCACCTCGATTTCCTTTCCATCCAACACCCAAAGGTTATTATCCTCCTTTGAATATGTCAAGATAGTCATCATTGTTTTCTCAGACGCCAGAAACATTTTTACATGGCAGTCCTTCTGTTCTTTCTAGGTATCAGTCTTTATCTAGTACGTTTTCAGGAGCATCTCCTCAATCCATCGAATATGTAGTATCTCCTGGTAATAGCGGAACTAAACCGTTAAGTGTAGAAGAGATTCTTATGATGTCTGGTACTACTCCTAACCCACAACCTCAAGGTAGTTCATTATCGCCTGGGGGGCAGCCGCAAGGTACTCAAATACTACCTGGGGGGCATCCTCAAGGCAGTCCATTACCACTTGGGGGGCAACCTCAAGGACAGTACATCCCCACGGGGCAGTACATTCCTCAAGGTCAACCCCAGTATCAATATGTACCTCAAAGTCAACCTTAGTTTCAATATGTGCCTCAAGGTCAGTACCAACTGTGTTAGGCCCCTATACTACTAGTGTAACCCCTTATTGTTATTAGTACAACCCACTTATTATATTGATGTACCCATGTAGTGCCCATATTGTTACTATTGTGCCCCATAGAGGCCCACTATTGTTATTATTGTGCCCTTACATTATTATTGTTATGTAGGCTCTGATTATATAATGACCCCTTAGACTCCTATATATAGAGAGGAGGTCTTTTCATTTGTATCATCCAAGAATTGTTGATTTATGTAATGTAAAGGAGGTTGCCCCACTGAAGAGGCTGAATTCTAAGGTGTTGATCTATCTTTTCTATCTTTTCTTAAGCTGATTTCATAACATATCTAGAACAGAAATTAGGAAGGAGTGCCTTACTCTATCGAAGGCATTTACCAGATCAAGCTTTAGTACGAATCCTTTCTCTTTCCTGGATAGGCTCGAGTGGATGGCTTCTTGAACAAGGAGAATGGAATCAGTGATATGTCTATTAGGTAGAAAAACTCCTTGATTTTCAGATATCAGGGAGGGGACGAGGGGCTTGAGTCTAGTAGTTAGAGAGGCCCTGGAGATTGAGAAAAGGCC
The DNA here is from genome assembly GCA_000404065.3 of Pinus taeda. Classification (NCBI taxonomy): domain Eukaryota; kingdom Viridiplantae; phylum Streptophyta; class Pinopsida; order Pinales; family Pinaceae; genus Pinus; species Pinus taeda. The sequence continues at coordinate 47,353 of APFE030247258.1, read as the reverse complement.
GAATAATCTTAATAGGGATGATGGTTGGAAGATTAGCAGTTGCTGGGTCCCAGCCCTGTCTTCCTAGCCTCCTCGGTCCCTCATTTATAAGGTCTTAGGGTTTCTTTTTCCTTCCCCTTAGAGGTTGTTTTCTGTGGTTGGTCCTTTTTCCCTTGGTTTATTATAATTTTTAATATATTTTTAGCTTTTAAACATAATTTATATATTCACCTTTAATCTTAGCATCCTAATAGTATATTGGAATTAGTATAATTTAATCCCTTCTATTATCTTAATTACCTAGTATTATTCGTTTTATTAGTTATTAATAAGATATTTAATAATTAATTTCGAACCATT
>APFE030247258.1:32568-46994 GCA_000404065.3 Pinus taeda | reverse complement strand
AAATCCTAAATTATATTCAAAACAGGTGACCTGAGGAAAATCATCATAACTTTCGCTCTGAGCATCAGATTGAAATTTCGTAAGAAGCTACAGAAAGAGGACGGGTTGTAGTTTCTTGTATATATTTTTCAGAGCCAAAGGTCAAAACAGGGACACGTGGCACGTCTTACAAGTTTGCTCTACTGAATTAGTCTATAATCAGGTCACTGTGGGAGATTTGGCATAACTCTTCATTGGAGAATCCAATTGGGGTCAGACTGGTGGCATTGGAAAGAGGACACAGAGGACTACTACAGGTCATAGTTTCAAAACTTAAAGATCTAAAAGTACAGAGTTACAGTCATTTAAGAATCGAGCTCCTAAAATCAAGGGAAAACAAGATGAGGAACTTTATGGCAAGGATCCGGTAAATTGGATACGTTAGATGGAGCAATATTTTGATCTACATGGTGTGCCACTATTACAAAAGGTATCTATTGCATCTTCATATTTAGAACCGGATCAATTTTTATGGTATAAAGGGCTTTGTTCTCGTAAAAAACTTGTTACGTGGTCAATTTTCATGGAGGAAACGATAGCACATTATGAGGATACAAAGAGCAACACCTTCTTTAGAGCAACACCAAAACAATTGGAAATAGTAAAAGAGCTTTGTTACATATTGGAAAGTAAAACTATGGCAACAAGAAAGTCTACCCCTCACAACTATAAAGATGGAAGTGTTGTTTCTCCTAGCCTTCCACAACCTACAAGGGTTACACCACAACAATTGGAAGAAAAAAGAGAAAAAGGGCTTTGTTACAATTGTGATAGCAATTGCACTAAAGGTCATAAGTGTGCTGAGAAGAAATTATTTTACTTAGATTATGAAGACGAGGAAGAAAAGGATCAAGAAACATCAAAAGAAGAGGATATACGACAGGACCCCACCCCAGAGAAAGAAGAAATGAATCAGACCATATCTTGTAAAGCATTGGCAAGAACTATCACTCCTCAAACTCTCAAGATAGAAGGACATATCAAGAAGAAAAAGGTGCAAGAAGTGAAATATCACATCAAGAAAGAAGAAATAAATCCAACCATATCTTGTAATTTATTGGTCGAAATTACCACTCCTCAAACTATCAAGATAGGACATATCAAGAAGAAAATTGTTCAAGAAGTGAAAGATCACATCGAGCATCAAGAAATGAATCTGACCATATCTTGTAAAGGATTGGAAGAAATTACCACTCCCCAAACTCTAGAGATAGAAGGACATATCAAGAAGAAAAAGGTTCAACCAGTGAAAGATCACATCGAGCATCAACAACAAGTTCTCCAACTTTTAAAGGATAACGCCACTTCGGTGCAAAATCAAACGAAACAACAGGTAGATCAACATAGTAGTGAAAAATGTTTTGATGTAGGTGATTGGGTATTTTTACTACTACATCTCAAGCAAGCTATTTATGAGAAGGAAATGTTGGAAATACTACATGCACTTAAAAAATGGAGACCTTACCAAATGGGAAGACTCTTCAAGGAGGAGGATGTGGAAGCATTGTTTGGTGCTATTTCTATTATCCAACCAGATTGGATAAATGAAGCAAAGGATGAATGCAAGAAGGATGAATAAGTATGGCCACTTATTCAAAAGTTGCGAAAGATCCTAATTCAAACAATATTGTGAGAAATTGAAGAGGAAAGAAAATCATATTGGAAAGTGGAGCAGTCAGAGAAAAAAGAACTCGACAACTACGAAATCGATCAATTTCAGAGTATCTCATCAAGTGGAAGAACTTACCGCTGAAGATTCCACATGGGAGGACAAGAATTTTATATAGAAGCATCAAGAACTACTCAAGCGTTGAGGACAACACTTTTTGAAGGAGAGGGAAATGTTAGGCCCCTATACTACTAGTGTAACCCCTTATTGTTATTAGTACAACCCACTTATTATATTTATGTACCCATGTAGTGCCCATATTGTTACTATTGTGCCCCATATAAGCCCACTATTGTTATTATTGTGCCCTTACATTATTATTGTTATGTAGGCTCTGATTATGTTATGACCCCTTAGACTCCTATATATAGAGAGGAGGTCTTTTCACTTGAATCATTGAAGAATCATTCATTTATGTAATGTAAAGGAGGTTGCCCCCTCGAAGAGGCTGAATTTTAAGGCGTTGATCTATCTTTTCTATCTTTTCTTGAGCTGGTTTCATAACAAACTACAAGGTCAGTACCAACCTCAAGGTCAATACCAACCTCAAGGTTTCAAACCACCTTTAGGATAATCATTTGTTCAAGGAATAGGAAATATACCATATCATTATCAGCCTTACACTCAACCTAGTTTTGGTCGTCAATATGCTCAACCTGTTATGGGTCCATACCCCGGAATGAACATGGTGTGGGAACAAAAGACTTCGCAACCTAGTGTGCAGTTGTCATCTCAATCTGGACAGCCTTTGGTTTCTGGTTCACCCCAACAACCTGTCCAGCCTACTACTCAAACTTCTACACCTGGGGCAGTTCATCATCCTCGGCCTAGTTCACCTCGAACTTCGCCTCAAACGTCTGCTGCAACTACTGCGGTCTCTGTTCAATCCACCCCACCTATTTCTGGGGTATCAGCAGCTCCAGTTTCTACTGTTCCTATATCAACTCCTCAAGCCTCTTTACCTCAGTCCGGACCTACAATCTAGACTTCAGTTTCGATTCCTATAGGGCAACCTGGGCCTAGACGGTTGTCACAATTCAACCTCAATTTACTTATTAACCGTACCAGGGACAATACCAATTTGGTCCTGTTATGCAGATCCTGGCTTATCAGTATCAACTGTACCCTGGGTATACTTATCAGCAACCTCAACAACCCCAGTATGGTCCGGTTAATCCTGATTTTCTAGGAGGTTATAATATCCCAAATACAAATCCGATTCCGAGTTATCTCGGATATCCTCTCCCTGGGGCTGGTCTTATGACCCCAAGTTTTTAGGATTTGAACCATTAGTTACTGTTTATAGCAACTTTGGATTTACCTGACTTGTTGCACCTAACGAATGATCCCATTAATTATCTTCTGTTTTGGCCGCCAATGCTGAATAAGTTTCCCAGTGATATACCAAAGTTTGAGGGTAAGTCAGGAGAAGATCCGTCTAACCATGTGATGACTTACCATCTCTGGTGTGCATCGAATTCCATTATAGATGATTCAGATCATCTTCATCTTTTTCAACGTACTTTGATTGGCCTTGCAGCCAAGTGGTACATTGAGTTGCCATGAGGCTCTTTTGACAACTTTAGTCAGTTAGCCACTTCCTTCCTTACTCATTTTCAGCTGCCAGTTCAATATGATAATGGAACAGAATTATTAACTTCATTAAAATAGTCGACATCCACATATATTTCAAACCATATTCATGAATGGAAATGTCGACGTCGTTTAGTGAAATTTTTTATCCCAGACCAAATTTTGGTAGAATGGTTTGTAAAATCAGTATTACCTAAAATAACTGAAGATGTCGCTAAGGCAAGAGTAGTTACTGAAGAGAAAGTAATTGCTCAAGCTCAGTACCTTGACCTAGTTTATATGCAGTCAGGCACTTTACACGAGAAAATCCCCGACCTTCCAAAGCAAAATCAAATAACTGCATCTCCCTCAGGGTCTCATGCCGCTGACGGTATGATTGGTACTGTTAATACCAAAAGTAAGAAGAAATCCTCCAAGAATTATTCTCCTATTATAACTTTACCGTATTTCCCGACGGGAGAGTCTTCAGCTGAGATTTCTGCCGATGTCCATGTCATAGAATCATCTACAACCAAATCAAAATCTGGCGGTAAGAACAAAGGCAAGAAGAAGATTAAGCAAAACTCGAAAGAGAAATTAGATAAACCTGAATCTACTGACGAGAAACGTAAACCTCGCTATCCTTGTCTCATCTGCGATGAGGAGCATTGTAAAAGAGATTGTCCACATCGTGCTGAGGTTGCAAAAATCGTCAAAGGTTCTCAAACGCTTGTTGTTTTGAAGGATCCTTTTCCTAGTCAAGACAGTAAGATGATAGGTTCTTCCTCAAATGCCTTGGAAGAGCCCATAATGATGATGTCCCATGTTAGGATTGTGACATGATCGCGAGATTATGGAAGTAAGAGTTCTATTGGTGGGAAGGAAGCAGAATCTTCTAATTCCAACCCATCAACCTCAACTCCATCTAGTTTCGATCTGCTACAAATCGAGAAACCTAATCCCGACTTAGTAATCAAACCACCTGCTAAAGGTATACTTCGAAAGTCAGCTTTCAATCCACATGCGAGAGCTGCTCGGAACTATAACATTGTTGAAGATTTAACTGTTTCACCTTCAACAATGTTGGCTTTGGAGGTGCTGCAATCATGTCCAACACAACGGAAATTGCTATTGTCGGCTATAGGAGTTGTTGATCTTCAGGATTCAAATCTCATAATCTTTGATTTAGAAAATAGTACACTACGTTTACCTCATCAAATGGCTTTCTAGATTCCAGTGTTAGTCAAAAACAGACCTTGCTTTAGGACTGCGATTGATGAGGGAGCTTCAACGTGTATTATGTCGATATAGTGTTGGAAAGCCCTTGGTTCTCCTACACTTAATCAATCCCTGATGATTCTAAAAGCCTTTGATGGCCGAGGGTTTCATCCTTATGGCATTTTGCAGGACTTACCTATAGGGGTTGAAGGAAAAATTATTAATATAGATGTGGAGGTGGTTGACGCCCCTCTGGATTACAACGTTCTTTTCATTCATAGCTAATCTTACGTGATGACTGTTGTTGTTTCATCGGTCTTTCGACTTATTAAGTTTCCACATAATGGAAAGATCGTTACAATAGATCAGTTAACTTACTTTTTTTCTGACCCATCCTCTTCTGAGATTATCCAACATGTCGGTAAAATGGCTATCCCTTATAAGGATGTTTGGGTAGGTTTAGTTAAAGATTCTGGTTTACTAGGAACGTTTTCTTTTCCTCCTCCCAATATACCATCTCCTTTCACGACTATTCATATGATTTCGTCAAAATCCATTGTTCTTGACGATCCTTGGATCATTCCATCCGATTCCGAGGTGGACTCTTTTGGTGAAGCCATGCCTTTGAGTCCCTTTGAGGTTGCTTATCAGGCTGTACAGTCGTGTTCCGATGTTAGTTCAACCAATCTAGATCCAATGAATGTGATCCATGGAGACTCATTTTCAATATCAACCTCAGATTCAACAACGTTTTCTGATCCTGTTTATACTGATGAGCAGATTCGGGAACTCTTGTCTGTTGATGATTTACCATGGGAAGATCTTCATCATAGATCTTTGTGAGATTGATCATTTTGAGAATTATTTTTCATCTATTTTTACCACTAATCATGTCAAAGAACCGCAGAATCCATTGAAACATCCTGATTCTGAGCAAAATTTAGCAAATATTTCTCAAACGGTTCCCATTGACATTTCAGTCAAACATGGAATTGTTGAAAACATTCATATAGGTTCTTCTTGTATAGATGATGAATTCCAAACATATAAAGCCCTATTTCAAGAATTCGGCGACATGTTTTCCTGGTCCTATGAAGAAATGCTAGGAATCGACCCATCAATTGTTGTTCATGAAATCAAAACTTACCCAGATGCTAAACCCGTCTGGCAACGTTTGCGTCAGATACACCCACGAAAAGCTGTTGCCATCAAAGCAGAAGTTTAGAAATTACTTAAAGCAGGTTTCATTTATCCAATTCCTTTAACATATTGGGTATCAAATATTGTTCCGGTTACCGAAAAGCAAGGGACAATAAGAATATGTATCGATTATAGGGATATTAACCGTGCTTGTCCTAAAGACACTTATCTAACACCCTATATCGATCAAATTATCGATGATTGTGCTGGCAGTGAAATTTTCTCCTTTATGGATGTCTTTTCTAGTTACAATAAAATTAACATTATACCTGCCGATCAACCAAAAACGGTTTTCATCTGTCCATGGGGGACATTTATTTATTGCAAGTTACCTTTTGGATTGAAGAACGTTGGAGCAACTTTTCAAAGGGCTATGTCTTATGCGTTTCTTGACATCAAGCACATTGTGCAACCTTATCTCAATGATTTACCCGCTCATTCTTTACGTAGAGTCGACCATCTCACTCATTTACGGGCCATGTTTATGAGATGTAGGCATTATCAAATTAGGCTGAATCCACACAAATGCCTTTTCTGTGTAGAAATGGGTCATTTACTCGGGTTTTTTGTATCCAAAGCTGGCATTCGTGTCGATCCTTCGAAGGTTGAAGCCATCGTTAAATTACCACCTCCTTCGACTCTTCGCCTACTCCAGAGTTTGCAAGGGAAAGAAATTTTTTTACGTCGTTTCATTCCTAACTATGCCGAGATTACAAAAGGTTTTACCAGGTTGTTGAAATAGAACACTCCATTCTTTTGGGATGAGATAGCTGACAAATCTTTTATTGCACTCAAACACGCGTTGACCCATGCGTTGTTATTTCATCCTCCCAATTACAACCAGGATTACTTATTGTACCTCGCCGCCGCTCATTCCACCATCAGAATGGTCTTAGTCCAAGAGGATGAATTCGAGAGTGAACATGTGATATATTATCTTAGTTGAACTCTCACTCCGACTGAGTTAAAATATTCACATGTGGAGAAACTAGCCTTGGCAGCAGTTCAAGCTACTCAACGATTTCGTCATTAAATTTTACTATGCAAAACTACAGTCCTTTCTGACTGTAACCCTATGTAATACATTTTGAGTAAACAATTGCTAGGGGGCAGGTATTCCAAATGGATTGTCATCCTGTAGGAATTTGACTTGGAATTTGAAAAGGCCAAGTCAAAGAAATCTTTGGTTTTCGCGGAACTTATGTGTGACTTCTTGCGCGCTGATACAGAAACTGTGGTGGAAGAACCCATTGTGAATGAATCCTTGTTTCTTATCAGTACTCTTGATCCATGGTTTGGAGATATAGTTGTCTATCTCAAGACCCAATCTTTTTGGCCTGAAATCTCATGATCTCAGCACCAGAAAATACGTTTCCAATCCCAACAATACACTATTATCGGAGATACACTTTATTGTCGTGGGGCGGATTCTGTTTTCCAACGTTGTCTAACTCATGAAGAAGCTGAAAAGGTTCTTAATGACTATCACTCTGGAGCGTGTGGCAGTCATATGTCTGGGTATGCCACAGCCCAAAAGATATTGCGTGCTGCCTATTTTTGGCTGTCCTTATTCAAAGATTGTACCATTGCAGTCTGGAAATGCCACAATTTCCGAATCTTTGATCGTAAGATGTGCACTCCACCTACTCCTCTCCACCCTATCAATGCCGTTGGTCCATTTGAAAAATGGGGTATTGATTTTATTACATGTAACCCTCACTCATCCGGGGGGCATGCGTACATCATCCTTGCAGTAGATTATTTTACCAAGTGGGCCAAGGCGATGCCTACATTTTTGGCAGACATCAAAACTGCTGCGATTTTATTTTTCAATCACATAATTACTAGGTTTGGTGTTCCTCAAGAGATTATCACTGACCATGGGAGTCATTTTCAAAACATCATGATGACTGAACTTACAGATCAGCTTGGCCCGCATCACAATAGTTCCACTCCATATTACCCACAGGCAAATGGTCTGGTTGAAGCAATCAACAAAGTTCTAGTCACCATGATCCGACGAATCATTGGGATTCATAGGTTGAATTGGCATAACATGTTATTTTCAGCGTGCATATCGAACCTCAATCAAAACATCAACAGGTTTTACTCCCTTTCAAATGGTTTACAGTTTAGAGGCAGTACTAGCTATTGAATGCGAAATCCCATCATTACAAATTGCCATACAATTATTACCAGCCACTTCTGAAGAGGAAAAATGTTTATTGTACTTAGCTCAATTAGATGAGAATCAAAGTGATGCTGCATTAGCTATCGAAACTCATGCCAAAAGAATTAAAGCTCAGTATGATCGGAATGTTACACCCCACAATTTTTCGGAAGGAGACCTAGTCTTACTTTATGATCAAGCAAACGATAAGCTAGGGGCTGGAAAATTTGTACCTATGTGGCATGGTCCATATATTGTTAAGCGAAAGCTGGCAAAAGGGGCCTATGAATTAGAAGATTTTGACGGTGTCTCTTTCGGTAAACCTAGGAATGGGCTTTATCTAAAGCAATATTATGCTTAAAAGATTAGTGTGGATATTTTTAGAGTAGTTTTTTCTTTCTAGTTTGATGTGTTTTTAGACTAGGAATGCGTGCTTAGCTTAAAGAGTGTTTTTATCATTATTCCTTCTTATCTTGATTTTACTCTTGATATTGCAAATGTCAATGCCTCTCCAAACATACATCAGTTTTGCTGATGGCACTTGTCATAGTACACGAAAGATTTCTTCTGCAGCTTGGGTTATCTATTCGCCCTCTGATGAGTTAGTATCTATGCATGGGGTAAGCCTCAGTCAAACAACAAACAACATTGCAGAATACAGTGCAGTGATTGAGTTATTATCTGAATCCATTTCATTTGGAATTCAGAGTTTGATTGTTAGGTTAGATTCTGAACTCGTTGTATTACAACTTAATAGAGTTTATGCCATTATAAATCCAATGTTATTAAGATTATTTTTGAGAGTGCCTCTCTTGGAACGAGAATTTGATTACATCGAATATCAGCACATTCAAAGATTTTTAAATACATTAGCAGATGTAGTTGCTACTCGAATGTTAAATAGACATTTGCATTAAATCAAACAGTAAATTTAAAAACATCCCATAACATGTTTTGCAAGATAACCAGTAATAGTGATATAGCATAACATAGGAGTGTGTCAAATATACATCGTCTTCGATCATAGGTTGAAAAACACCTTATGATCGGCAAAACTCAAAGTACAAAAATGAGTCTATAAGGAAATCACCCTATCACTAGTGATGATCACGATAGGACACCACTGCTCGGGCCACCCTACAAAGGAACCTCCTAAAAGGTCCTGGTTCCCCAATCACATAGCGTTGTAGCCTAAGAGGAATGTCATCTATGCTGGTCTCCGAAATATCTGCTGTCAAGCGCTCTAGATGACCCTCCAATTCGGCCAAGGTCTCTGTTGATTGGTCCTGTGGGGCCGGTGCTGTGGCAGCTGGCTGTCTTATATCATAAGGCTGGAGAGCGGCTGCTCCCTGTGGACCCACATCTGAATTTAAAAACTTTTTACTATTAGTTTTGGGACGTTTTAAAAACAAAAAAATTAATTAAAATCTCGAAAATGTTGAAAATGATTTTTACCTGTATCATCTCATTGCTCTCCTGGTGGAAGAGCCATGTCGGGATCACCACGATAATCCATCCCAGCATATGGAAAATCCTGAATCATGAAAAGTTGGTTCTCCAACCAAAAAAATTACTCCAGAGGAAAGTGAACAACCTCAGAACCCTCCTCGGGATGACAGGCCATCACTGCAACCCATCGCATAATCCTAGGCTCTCGAGGAAGTCCATCCTCAACAGTAAGTTGCTGTGGGATCAGCATCGGAACCCTCTCTAGGCAAAATCTCACAACTAAATAACCATAACCAAATTTCTTTAGTTGCCCGTTCTTTTCTCTAGTCAGTTGGCTCTTCACATTGGCCAACACAACTTCGCACTAGTTGAAGATGGTGCCTCAGAAATAGTCTACCACCATGCACATTTGGGACCCGGTAGCCAAATGTAATGCTGCACTCCCGTAGAGTCTGGTGACAGTAAATGCGATCACTTTTAGTCCAGGATGGGAGATGGTTTTAACATCTATCCGTTTGTCCGCAGTTTGGACATTGCAAAACTCTAGTCAGAGACTAGCGACAGATTGACCACTTGGCCTAGATCCAAATAGAGATAATCTTTGGCCTCTCTTGGGCAAGCCAGTCAAGAAGTATATGTCTTCCGGCTCGATTTCAAGGCTGTTGCCACCAATAATGAAGCAGTGGTCCTGATCGCTCCACCTGTCTACCAGCCATTGCAGAAAGTCTACTTGTGCCCTCATGCCGGGTATGGCCCAGAATTTAAATAGTTTGCATGCTATCAATGCCTGTAATGAAGGCGGATGGATTAATGCGGCTTGGTCCACATCCTCATGCTCTCTTTCACGCTAAACAAGCATCTTGTGTACCTACATTGCAAAATAGGTGGTTTAGAACATTTCAATTTGAAATTTGTGGGGCAAAAATGAAGAATTTAGGGTTTTAAATTCGTGTTCCACGGGGTTCGTACCCATTCTTTTAGAGACAGTGCATAGTTGCACACTTTTCCTTAAGAATAGGTGCCGCACACCAAATTTTCCCTATGCACAGAAAAATCGGGGTGCACAGGGGCCACATGGCTGGATAAATCATTCTTGCGAACAAGACCGATCTCCCTAGTATCAAATGATATCTAGCAACAAGCAACACAAGAAAATCTACTTTTCGCTAAACATGTTTCAATCCATAAATGAAAACTAAGAGGTGTAATAGACCCTACCTCGGTCCAACGCTTGTTTGTGGCAACTTTGTTCCAACAACTTCAAGCAGTTCCCTCTTAATAACCTGCATACACAAACAAACACACATCAAAGAACACTTGCATAGATAATATAATAAAACATGTTCATTATGAAGATCAAGGAGCTCATAAAATAAACCATTAGAGACAGTTCATTGAGAAAAACAAACTTGATTGTATTAACTTTATGAATAAAAGAACCTTACAACCTTTGCCTTGATGTTGCACAAGCTCTTTCTAGGGTCCAGTAGGAATCTCCTCTACTTTGACAAGCCTCACTCACTTCCCAAATGAAATGAAAGGTATGTGATCTCTCCTCTCACAAACTCAAAAAAGGAAGTCTAATTTCCAGCAGCATTTACCCTCAAGAATCTTTAGCATTCAACCTCTTCTACAACCAGCCCAATGCTTGAGTTTATAGTGCAAATGGAGGAAGTTGCAGGTCCACCATTGAAGGGATAAGTTCCTCCTTCAATGGGATAAGCACCTCATATCATGGAGGTAGCTCCCTTAGTTATGGAATGGATGAACCAAGGTGGAGTGAACTTGCCAGCATAATATTCCTTCTAGAAGCGTCCAGAAGTGACCCAATGTGATTTTTTATGAATGAGCTCACGCTTTTAAACTTTTACAGGGGTTTGCACCCATTGCTTAATAGACAGAGCGGTCGGGTTCGCAGATAATGTGACCATTGGGTGTGGTACGCAGACAATGCTAGGAGAAAGTGCGAAACGAGGATTTGAGATATTTTTAAGGTCTTTCTCCCATTTTCAAGGCTTGACATGAAGATCTAAGGCTTAAGACTTGCAAAGGAGGTATGTATGAGTAGTGATGGACTCACACGAACTGTAGAAAGTCATGGTGACAATTTTTGGTGTAATAGATTGCCCCCTAAAGTGCGAATTCTGTAATAGATGAGGATAGTTTTTTATCATCTAAGAAGAGTGAAGGACTTTATCATTTCAAGGATCTTCCTATGGATACCCCAGCCGGAACCTGTAAAAACATTCAACACAAAATATATATATGTGAAAATATCATCGCTGAGGTAGGTATTCCCATACTCAGATCAAAACTGACTAAGAACTATCTAATACTGCTCTGATACAGGAATGATTTTGTAATACATCACAAGTATGGACACAGTATGGGTGCAACCATCTATTTATGAATAGTCCACTACATAATGATAACAAAATTCCTCACAGCTTGGATGGTGGAAACTAGATCCAGGGTCTTCATTTCTACTTCTCGAACCAGTACGATTCTATCCATGTGAATGAATGTGTCGAAGTCGAACATGGTAGAAACCACTTGATCACCAGTCAATGATGTAAACTGTTAACAAGTGTGAGAGAAACCACCAGTAATGTCAACGGCTCTCAAAGTACTCAGTACAATCCATGAAATGTGAATGAATGAGTTGATGTCGAACATGTCATGGAATCCTTTGATCGAAGGTCAATGATGCAACCTGTCGTTGAAGGCGAGAAACCTACCATTGAGGCATGCAGATTCCAAGGTACTGACGATTTCTAGATCATCTTTCTAGATAATGAGCTGAAGTTGATAGAAAGCGATCCGTTATAGGAAAGCCCACGACACGAAATCATAGATCAAGTTTTGAAGAAATATATTTGGCAAGGACTAACTCAGGGATGGTCAAAGATGGATGATAGATATTTTGCAAATGAATGGTTTATTTGCCTAGACCTCTTGAACACATAACGACATTGCAGATGGTTTGGTGACAATTGACCCAAAGCTAATACCCGGAAACCGACTGAAGACTTTCAATGTGGCTTGATTAACTATTAGGCAAAGGATTTCCCAACCCAGGTGAATAAAAGTGTCATGTTCAAGAGTAATCGAAAGCTTTTTGGAACACAAAGTACAACAAACGGGTTCATTTTTCTCTCTTTTCCCCCACCATTTCTGGCAAGTACCTCTTTATTTTTGACAAGCTTGAGGAGGATAACATTTGCTTGGTTACAAGCTCATCCTTAAGATGAGTCCAACTTATTTTAGATTCGAACCCTAAGAAGGAGTGGCCCGTTCCTGTTTGAAATTGAACAGGTCCTTTACTGTGAAATTTTAACGAGTCCAGTATAGGAGAAACTCGGTGTTTTTCAATTTTAGGGAGTCAGAAGAAAAACTTAAGAAAAATCCATAGTTGTCCTTTTTCGTAAATTTGTGTCTTGCAAGCCCGAAAAAGTATAAAATAATACTTGAGAGAACCGCTTGACTATTACGATCAAGGAGTACTTTTCGTAATTAGTGGCCTTGATCCGAAAAAGTAAAAAAGCGATCAAAGGCACGTCGTTTTATTACCAATATCGAACTTGAAATGACAAAAGTCCGGCAATATTTCATGTTTACACGGTCAGAAAAAGAGTTGTAAGTGGACCATCTTTTTAATTTCATTTAATGAGTTCAAAAAGAGAAAAACTCGCCAATATTTTCATATTTTACGAGTCAGAAAAGAGCGTAAAGAGGACTCAAAATATTTTTCGACGAAAATGATCATTTATCCCTGAACATCCTGTTTTCTGCACAAAAACTCGAATGATTACGCATACCTGTTTAAAATAAGTAAAAACGTATTGAAAAGTTACCTTTCTAAAGTGGAAAATAAACAAATTTAACATTTATTTATTCAAAAAACCTATAAAAAGGACTTTTGTAAATTCATTTTCACTGTTTGACTTCAGGGTAAGAAAAAGAGCTTTTGGGTAAGAAACTTCCTGTGGAGATTATGGAAAATCTAACCGCTGCAAACGAAAACCGCGAGCTCCAGGTAATCCACAACAACTTACTCTTGCATTTCATCCGTTTGAAATTTTGTTTTAGGCTTTAGAATTTGATTTTTAGAAGGAAATTTGGGCAAAAAATAGCCCGCGGTGGTTGCGCAGGTGCGCCATGTGGCCCCTGCGCACCTCGATTTTTCCGTGCAGAGGGAAAAGTCGGGGTGCCGCACCTGTTCTTAAGGAAAAGTGCACAACTATGTGTTGGAATTATGTTTCTGGTATGGTTATATGTTACAGATGTTGTACTTGATGGCAACACCCATGGCATGGCTGTCAATATGATGAGAATTAAGAAGTACGCAGGAGAAAAGTTCACGAAATTTTATGCAGAGAAAAGTTTATAAAAGTTTATTTCATTGGAGAAAAGTTCACGGAATTTTATGCAGAGAAAAGTTTATTTCATGTGGGAAAACTTACCTTTGGTCCATGGTAGTTAGTCCTTGGAATTTGAACCTATGGTTTTTGGACCATGGCATCTCGACAGACGTGTTGATCCCTAGTATTGAGTTGATGGTATTGGTTTGTTATGGTTTTGGCCCGTGGTATTGGTCCATGATTTGAGGAAGAGCTTGCCTATATAAAGCAAAGGAGATCATTTGGCTTGTGTATGCTTTTGGGTTGAATATCTTAAGATCTGAAATATTGTGTTATTGTTTCAAAAGCTCGATCTATATGAAAGTGAAGTGGAAAGCGAATCTGTGAAGGGTGATCTCTCGAGCACTGTAGCTGCGAAAGTGCAAAGGCGCCACAGGAAACGCCGCAGGAGACGCCGCAGGAGGCGCCGCAGGAGACGCCGCAGGAGGCGCCGCAGGAGACGTCGCAGGAGGCGCCACAGGAGACGCCACAGAAGGTGTTCTAGGTTTAGTTTTCTGTTATTGTGGATCTGGTTATCTGGGTGACTTACTAGTACTTGATTAGCATTTGATATTTATGGAACCAGTTTGAAAATTTATGAAAAGTGGTCCTTGAAAGAAAAGAAGTAGGGGGTTGTAGCTCCCTTCCAGGAGAGACTAGAAAACGAGAGAGAGTTGTAGCTCTCTGCAGGTTGCAGCCTGTGTACTGG
>APFE030247258.1:0-26260 GCA_000404065.3 Pinus taeda | reverse complement strand
AAATTTTGGTTTTGGACCCTATGTTAGGTTGGGCGGACCCACCTATGGTTTTGTGCATGATTTTCGCACATTTTTTTTTGGACGCGATGGTTTTTCGGTCCATGGTATTGGATCGATGGTTTTTTTTTGGTCCATGGTATTGGATGCTTCGGCATGTATAAATATGTATTGTAACATTGAAAGGAACATAATGAAAAATCAAGCTGGTAGTCTCGGTTTTGAGATCCAGTGGCAAATCTCTGTGTATATGTGTTTTATGTGTTATGCTCTTGCATTTTTATTTTTCCTGTGATTTAGAATTTGTATGCAGGTAATTTCTGTACGGGGTTAAAACCTACACCTTGATAGATGTTCCCTCATCATCTTGTTTTCAAATCTTGAAAAAACATAAGATATCTCTATCCTAGTGATACAAGGGACGATTCTTAAGTCTACCGACCTACAACAAGGAGGTTTATTAGTGTTGTTCAAAAATCAATTAAGAAGCTATCCATGCCAAAAGAAGATAAAGAATGGATTAGAGAAAGTATGTTCTCAAAGTAAGGGAATATAAACAATTGGTTTCTCACACCAAAATTGTTGCAAAAGTCTTATGCTTGACAAGGATATAGACAACCAAAATAGCAATTGTTTGTCTCATAAGAATATAATGTTTCAAATCTAAAAGTAAAGGATGAAAACCATGGAGAGTTAGACTTAATTATAGTTTGAAAAAGATTCTCAAAAATGTTTATTATTTTATGAGGCTAGAAAGAATCCTACTAAAGAAAATGCAAGTCCATATTTGAATTTATCAAGCATAATGATGTTTTGAAGTTAGACAAAACCTACAGTGTTAGAAGCATCAAGATCTAAATGGGAAACAACATGGAGACAAACAATGGTGTAACCAATGATGGAAGCTTTAGTTAACAAGTCACCATAGTTCATCATAGTAATTTTTTGGTGTATCATTTTTCAAAGGCCTTTTGAGCTTTTGGCATTTTGTTATTGATAAAATGACATTATTACATGTTACAAATTAGGAGATTAAAAAGTCATTCATAAATATTTAACAATATAAAACCTTGAATTACATCATAACTATTTTAACTCGTATGTCACCTGGATTCAATGTACTTAATGGATTAGAAGCACCTACAAAAGTATTGTGAAAGATGTTGTAGCTCGTCTTACTTTACTATGTGTAGAAGAAATGTATAAATGTGTACCTGTTATTTAAAATAAATAAATAAATAAATAAATAATAAATAATAAATAAATAAATATATATATAATATTATATATATATATATATAATATATATATAATATAATATATATATATATAGATATAAATATATATATATAAATAAATATATATATATATATATATATATATAAAATCAAGACAAGATATTTGATTGTTGGTACATTAAACTGCTTTAATAATATATTATCGTAACATAAATGTTAAAGCAGGTGGGACATAGTACATCACATTAATGTCGAAGCCAGAGCTTAAAAGTCGAACACATTCTTAAGGTATGATGGGATATGGTAGTGGGGCCTGTGGGATGGAGCAAACTCAATGGAACTACATGCCCGACAGTTAGATTTTCTAGGGCCCCTGTAATGACTTTTCAAGATCAACAACTAGGAGCAACTACAGGGGGACTTCGTCAGGTTTCTCCCTTAGTGGAGTCTACCCTTGTGTGACATCAGCAAGAGAGCGGGGTTTTCGTCTGCAAGCAAGTAGGTTGTCTGTTAATATTTAACTGTTACACTAAAATTCATTCTCTTCTGCAACCTCATCCTCCACGTTAGCCATCACTTCATCCATCTTGCCGTTATCTCATTTCTCAATTTTCTTAAAATTTCCATTAATTATGTTTTCCCACCTGTTAATCTAGTTTTCTATAAGATCTCATTTACTCTATATTTCCCTCACTGTTATTTTTTTTACTCTTTCATCAATCAAATTGTACATGTTTCAAATCAAGTCACTGTCACTGGCTACTGTTTCGACATTTGTGTAGAGTCTTCACATCAGAATTTTAAAATGTCAAAGGAAGTTTCTATCACAGGTTCTACTTTTCATACTTCGCTGATGGATACTGAGAGAGACATTTTTGACCCAGTTTGTTCAATGAATTATTTAGAAATATATCATCAAATTTCACTAAAACAAGTTGAATCCCATGTATATAATGTTGTTGTTAGTTCAAATGTCCTAGCTGCGATGATTCCTCAGATTTACATCTTCCCTGAGTTTTGACATTGGCTTGTCTCTACCCTTTACCCTCATAAAGGTTTTGTTATGAATAAATTAGGGGAATTTTTTTTTCAAGTGTCAACCTTGTTAATTCAACAAGCATTATGATTTCCATCTGCTAGCTCTTACACTCCTTTCTTAGAAGAAGTTTTGTTTTTTACTTTCCAAGGCTTGTTTGCTTCCAATTGTGCTCAATTGAGTTTCTTTTTATGCTTGCTGCAAAACATTTGCCTATGGAGCCTTCACACTTTCCTCTGGATACTTTCCTTGAAGAAGTTAGACATGTTCTACAGATTTTGGCCAAAATTTTGCGAGGGGAAGATACAAACACTGTTGATAAATCCATTTTAGGAATGTTCAACTTCATGATGAACCCAAAAACAATTTTTGATATACCTACTTTCTGGGAGAAAATGGTTAATTCTCAATTGACAAATATTCCCCTCAATGGTTGTTTTAGATTTCCATGTCTTGTCACTTATCTCTTTTTGTACACTCATGTGGAAAGGTTCATGCATTTAGGGCTAAATATCATGGATCCACGTAAAAACAAACAAACAATGGTATTATGGGTTGATGTCATAAGGAGCAATGAAAATGGCCAAGGATTGATGTATTTTTCTTCTTCTTTCCTATCAGTTGGTTATTCAATTTTGAACAGTTCTCCTCCACCTTGCTTTCTACCAAAGGCTTAGTCTTGACTTTAGCTAAGTAAATATGTCAAAGTTGGTGACTGGTTCCAATTTAAGGATTATTTAGAGATCAGGCTATATGGAGGAGAGGTTTCTCCTTTCAGACTTCCAACTTTTGTACCTATGAGATTATCTTCATTGGAATTCATTAGGTAGACCTTGAATGTAGATCAAATACATTTTGATCTAGCAAAAAAGGGGTACTTGTTTAAATTTCCAAAGACAGTGGGACCTTTCATTGTAAACAACATGAAAGCTACAGGAGAAGTGAAAAAAGAATTAGAAGAAATGAATTTAAAACTGGGTGAAAAGTGGGCATATGACCCACATCACATTATCTCAAATAGGAGAGTAGAAAATGCCTATGCTCCATTTATTCATGATGTCAGACTAGAGTTAGAGAAACTAGCAAATGGAGGCCAAACTAATTTGTCAGGAGGTATGGAAATCGAGACTCCTCATTAGAGTGAGAAAAAATAAAAAAGAAGTAGTGAGGATGTTGTTGACTTGGAAGAAGAAATAGACAGAAACACATAGAAAGCTAAAGTATTTGAAGGTGGTAGTTCCTCATCTGTTATAGGTTTTTTGTTGCAGTTAGGGGAAGTTGTTTGTACCTCATCTTCTCCTTTTCCAGAAGAAACATGCTAGAGTTCAGTATCAATGATAAAACAAATGTACTCTCAAATTGAAGAAAGAAACAGGAAGGTCAGGGAAAGCATGGAATCTTGGGTGGAGGCACAATTTGTTTCAGATTATCAAACCAAATTTCTTCCGCTATGGATTTGGAGAGGAACCAGCTTAAACTATCTTTCTCTCACCCTATTGCCTTAAGTGTATCTTCTTCTGCAATTTTTAAGACTGTCAACTTGATAGTGGATGCTAAATAAAATCCTCTATTAACAAGGTCAATTTACATAGGCAGATTGGTGAATTGATTTATAGTGATTTGAAGAAGACTTCCTTGGTTTCTTGTAGAGCAGAGACTCTATTAGAAAAGGTGGTTAACCAATTAAAGTTGGAAAAAACTAACTCTAGAGATTTAACCACATAGAATGAAGAGCTAAAGAATATGATTATTAAGATTGGAAAAAATCCTGAGGACAAAAGTGTTGTTCAAAAAATATTGCAGTGAGCAAATATAGAGGTCCAAGTGTTAAGGGAAAAATAAAAAAAAAACGTCCGCAACAGAACACATTATTGCATCAAAAGTGGCACAAGTGAAAAAAGAGAAAGAAACTTTGATAGAGAAGTTGATAAAGAGAAATCATGAAATTTCAAGGTTGAGGGAAATAGATATTGTCTTGTAACAGAAAATTGATTCTCATGTGTGTACCATTGTAATACCAATTGGTTCAGAGGACCCAACTAATAAGTTGACCAGAGTCATGACTAAAATGAAAATTTCTGAAAATGAAATGAAGAAAGTGTAGAAGGACTACGAGACTGCCTTGAAATCATAAATGTTAATGAAAGATAAATAGAAATGTATAAGGAAAATGCAAAAAAAACAGGAATGATTTTCAAGCTGCTTCCCAAGAAATCAAAGAATTGAGAGAGAAGGTGAAGGGAAACATGTCCCTTATTCAAGCCAGAGAAATACTATGGAATCACATCATACATACTATTAGAGACATCTGGGAATCATTATTTATAGTCGAAGAATCGGAGACTTAGAAGATCTGATTGTTGCAAATAAATAGAAGATATATCAAAGAGCTTAGTTCACGAAGAAAATGATTGATTTCCTCAATTCATGTTCTTCTCAGCAATTAAGGGAATTGGGGGTTGAAGATATAGTTGAATATGTACTAGAAATAAGCAATATGATTGTGAATAACCTCTACAGGAAGACAAAAAAGACAAATTTAGCAGAGGTCAAAGCAGTTGTAGTTCAACACTGATTTTGATAAAAGAACAAGAGAAAGTTTTCCGTCATGCTGGGACCAACTGGGTAATTTATTGCCCTAGGAGACTTATGAGACTTTGCTGGTGGAGACAAAAAGAAAGATAGGATCAACTCATGAAAGAATAGTAATGTTGAAAGGGAGAAACTATTGTTAACTATTTATAGAGGGATTTTCAATTATTGTGGTTGATGAGAGTGCTTTTCATGGACAAACCAACATACAGTTGAATCACTAACTTCAAGATTGCACACTCAAAGTTTGACACGAGTCCTAGTCTTGATACAACCATATGGAGAAAATGTAGGGAATGGATGTCATAATCAGCAGTTATTATAGAAGTAGGACCATCATCTACAACTCAATCTCAGATCACTAAATGAAATCGTGCCATATGTCATAATGTTTTTGTCATATATTTCTGAAACACGTTTTAATAATTCCTCTTTTCATGATGTAAAGTTCGAAAGAACTATTCTTTTTGAAGTAGTTTAGGGAGTTATGTAGTTTTGAGTAGTTGACAGTTACACAATTTTCTTTTTGAAATTTTATGTAAATCTTGTTCAGAAAGAGAGACGGGGGATTCCAATTTTTGGACCTCAGAAGAAAAAATAATTGTATCTTTCTATCTTCACATGGAATTGACAAAATAATTTTGAAGTGATTCCAAACACCCGTTGAGTACAAATGTTTTTCCTGTTATTACATTTTGTGTTTTCTTCATAGAAAAGAGAAATGAAGTTGCTAGTCTTTAATATTATAGTTTTGTAAATTAGTTTCTTGTTATTTAAAGTTAAAAATGCCTTAATGATGCACTCCTCTTTCCTATATATCATATTCTACTAATTACGTCTTTCCTCTAAGGTTGAACACAAAAATTCTGCATTAAGCAACCTGTGTTGGAGACTTTCCACTATCTTTTTGTATTTCCTTCTATTAAATTTGTAATCAACATCAGAAGGCCACTTCAAATAATTGTTCCTTTCCATTGAATATTAAGAAGAATTGCCTTTAAATAATATTCTCTGGGGTTTGAACAATGGGACAACCAATTCATTTCATTGTTTTAAATACATGTCTTGGGCACTGATCTCTCCTCAGTCAGAGGTTATCTTCCAAGGTACAACATTTTTCGGCATCATTGCCAGGGAGTGGTGACACGAAGCTATTTTTCCTTAGCTTATTTATTCCTAGTCATTTCTTTGTTTGGTGAGCAATGAAAGTGCTTAGGCTGAGATCCTCACTAAGAAAAATCCTGGCTCCTAAAATACCTCATATGAGGTCTGATACCTCGCAGTAGAAAGCTCCAATCCTCTCTGACCCAAAAAAATTAATTTCTCGAAGACTTTGGAAGCCAAAATCCCTAGTAACTCCAAAACCTACACTTCCTACTCTTGGTTCTAGTTCTACTTCACAATTCTTTAATACTTCTCATTCAGAGGAAACTGTGAAAAGTCTTGATTTTTCTCAAGAAATTTTTTCTTTCTAGAACATTTTTTTAGAGCTCAATTGGAAGGAGAATCATTTGAGACAATATCTTTTTCTTTTTCAAAAATCTAAGAAATCAAAACAATTGATTTTTCAGATCCAAATCAAATTGTTTCAACTGTCAATCACTCAATTCTTATATTTGTTATCCCACCTCAGAGATTTGTGTTTCAAGCACGAAGTTCCTCTATTCCCCTCTCAAATCCAAATATGGCTATCCCAACATTCCTTTTGAACAAATATGCACCTCTAAACTTTCCTTAGCCAATGAATGCTATGCCCCAAGATTATTTAAAATTATTGCCTAGATTTACATGGGAGGATGAAGTAACCACAGAAAAACACATTGCTTCATTTTTTCATTTGCTAAGAATTTGAATGTTGAATATCTAGATGTTGTGATGAGATTATTTGTTTAGCCACTAGATGGGGAAGCAAGGAAATGGTTCAAAACACTTCCAACTAATTCTGTAAATACTTGGGAGGAATTGGAAAACAGTTTCACACAAAGATGGGGTGAAAAGAAGGATCATGGTTATTTCTTAACAAAATTCAATGCAATTAAAAGAAAACCAGAAGAAGATGTAAGTGAGTTCATTAAGAGATTTAATAAATTGTATAATAGCTTGCCAGCAGAGATAAAACCACCACCTGCAGGAGCAAAAGTGGTGTTTGCAAGGGAATTTTATTTAGACTTTGGTTTCACTTTAAGGGAGAGGAGATCTTGTACTTTAGACCAAATCCAGACTAACGCACTAGAGATTCAATCCAATCTATCTACTGCAAGGAAGATTAAACCAAAGCAACAAGTTGAAGACAAGGTTAAGGGAAAAGAAGAAGAAGTCAAGGTTGCTAGTAAGCCAAAATATTATCATGGGTAGAAGCTCAATGAAATGACCAAGGTCATTAAATTTTTTTCCAATAAATTAGTGAAGATGGAATTAGAAAAAAAAAATGCACCAAGACAGTTTCAGCAAGGACAAAAGAGAAATTTCAATCCTCAATTTAGGAGGAAACCACTACAGATCATGCAAAGGGAAAGAAAATATTAGGACTAGATACAACCACCTATGTACATCAAAGATGAGCTAGAGGAAGTAGTGGAGCAATCTCTTAAAGAGCAGGAAAATCAAATTTTTGCATTGTATGATGAAGAGGGAGAAGGAGTTATAAGAGAATATTCTAACTCAGATGTTCAGGTCTCTCTCGAGGATGAAGAAATTGAAGACTATTATAAGAAGTTTGCAGATTTTATGCAAGCAGAGTTGCATAAAAAATATGATCTTCGATCAAGAAAGAGATCAAGACTCCTAGATAGTGTGGAAGAGAAAATAGACCGTATAGTACAACAGTTGTCTATAAATAAAATTGACAAAGGAAAGAAGCAAGTTAATACAGTGCCAAAAGTTACAATTCTGTAGGGAGAAAGTTCTAACAGCAATCAAGATTCAAGTATGTTACACAAATTTATTCAACAACATGTTGTCAATTGAGAAAAGGTTCTAAGTTAAAGCTTAAATGAGGAGGACCAATTGAAAACAATGAAAGTGAGTCATTCATTTGATCTAATGAAAGAATTAGAGAAGCTCAAAGTCCTAATGCCTTTAACAGAGCTAGTGAAGACTCCTAGATATAAGAAGCACTTTCTGAATTTATAAATCTTTCTCAAGATAATCATTTAGCAGATGTAGTTAATTTGTAGGAGGAGAGACCGGTAGTGATGTTTGGTCCTCATGTAGAAGAGAAAGATACTTCTACACCTCCTTTCTATATTTCTCTTCTTATGCATACCTTTATACTTCATAATTGTATGTTAGATTTAGGAGCATCTCATAACTTAATGCCACTGTCAGTTATGAAGCAATTAAATTTGCAGATTACAAAGCCCCATAAAGATCTATATTCTTTTGATTTGAAGAAGGTCAAAAATTTAGGAGTGATTAAAGATTTGGTGGTATCGTTGGCTCAAATTCATGCAAGGAGCATTGTAATGGACGTGATTGTTGCAGATATTCCAACCCATTTTGGAACGTTGTTCTCAAGATCTTAGGAAGCCAAACTGGGAGGAGTACTTAAAATGGATTTTACTTATGCTATTATTCCAGTTTTTGGTGGAGAAGAAAGGAGATTGTATAGAGAGACCAGGTTTGTAAAAATCATCACAAAGGAGGTTCAAGTAATTTTGTTATTTATAGTCGGGAAAAAGATGAATTCTCCTGTTTTATGTTGCAAGAGTCACCATAAATTAATCAATACACATAACGGAAGCTCTCTTCAGCAATTAAAATAAAGGAGATAGTAGTCAATGGAGTCTGGAAGTTGTATTTCGATGATTCCTATTTAAAAGAAGGGAATGGGGCGGGATTTCTTCTGCTTTCTCTTAAAGTTCATATGATTCCATTCTCTTATGAACTAGAATTTGACTCTACAAATAATGTTACTGAGTATGGAGCTTTGATTCTTGGTTTACAAGCATCAAAGAATTTGGGAATTCAATGCATTTCCGTTTTTGGAGATTCAAAATTGGTTATTAAGGAAATCAAGAATCAATGTCAAGCAAAACATCCAAGATTAAAGACATATAGAAATGAAGTGTGGGATTTGGTAGATAACTTCCTTTATGCTTTCAATATATAGTTTGTACCTAGGGAAGGTAACAGACTAGCTGATTCATTGACAGTTGTAGCTAGTAGTATTAAGCCTCCCTTGAATCCCAAACTCAAGTATGAAGTGGAAATTAGAAGTAGGCCCTCCATTCTAGATAATATGAAGTATTGGCAAGTGTTAGAAGAAGAGGAACAAATTAAAAGATTTCTAGAAATGGTGGGTGAATTTTGAAATTTGGAAACTGCTCAAGATGATGAAATTGAAGAAATTCAAGAAGAACAATCAAGCAATAAATTGCCTTAGAAAGATTCGATAGGAGATCAAAAACTAGTGCAGTTGAAAAGCAATGTAATTCCTAAAGGTTTAGTACCTTTGGAGAAATTATTTAATGCAAACCATGTTTTTGTCCATGTAAAGAAATATGATTCAGGAGATGATCTTGAAGACTGCAACCTTGGCACATATCAGTAGCTTAAGATGGTGAGATTGGCAAAGGATGTTCTAAAGGATTTCAAACAGAGGTATGTTGATCTTTTCAAGAAATATATTGATATATTTTTCATGGTATTATGAATATTTAAAAACTTATGGTACTAGCATCATCCAACATAAAATTCGTTTGAAGCTAGGTATTAAACCATATAAACAGAAGTTGAGACAGATAAATCCTTTGTTGTTTCCATCACTTGAGAAAGAAATCAAGAAGTTTTTATAGGCTAAAATAATTGTTTCTCTAAGATATTTTGAGTGGGTGGCTAATATAGTGCCTATGAGGAAGAAGAATGGGGAGATTCAATTATGTATTGACTTCCAAAATTTAAATAGGGCATCATTGAAGGATAACTATCTTCTTCCTAAGATGGATCACATCTTACAAAAGGTAATTGTATTTTCTATATTATCAATGATTGATGGTTTTTCAGGTTATAATCAAATTGCAGTGTAGCTAGAAGATCAGAAGAAGACAACATTTGCTACTCCATGGGGAAATCTTATGTATGCTAAGATACGATTTGGATTAATGAACGTTGGGGCTACTTTATGGAGGGATATGAATATATCCTTTGTAGGTGAAAAAGAGAAATTTGTGGTAATTTATTTAAATGACATTATAGTTTTCTCTAAGTCAAATGAAGAACCCTTAAAGCATCTGCAACAAATGTTCGAAAGATGCAGAAGGTATGGCTTATCCTTGAACCCCAAGAAATCTCATTTTGCTTTAAAAGAAGGAAAATTACTTGGACATATTGTATCTAAGGAGGGGGGTAGGATAGATACAAGAAGGATTGAAGCAATAAAAAGCATACCTCTACCAAGGAACAAAAAGGAGATACAAAGTTTTTTGGGAAGAATTAATTTTTTAAGAAGATTTGTCCAAAATTATGCAGAGATCGTTAAAGAAATAAATGATATGTTGAAGAAGGATGTAGAAGTGAAATGGACTACAACATCTAGGCAATATTTTTCCGAAATCAAAGAAGATTTTTAGGAGACCCCTGTGTTGTTAAGTCCTAATTATCAAAATCCTTTTCAGATTTTCTCATTTCTCCCCTTACTATTGTAGCGGTACTTATACAGAGGAATGAAGAAAATAGGGCGCAACCTGTAGCATTATTCAACAGAGTGCTAAGGGATGCAAAGCTCAAATACAAGATTTTGGAAAAGCAGGCTTATGCCTTGGTAAAAGCAGTAAAATCTTTTAGGATTGATATTTTTGAATCTCAGACTACTGCTTATGATCCTAATGTTTTTGTTAAAGATGTTTTGACTCAGAGTGATAGTGATGGAAAAAGATGGAAGTGGATTGCAAATATCCAAGAATATGATATGGAAATTAAGCCAACAAAGTTGATGAAAGGACAAGGTTGAGAAAATATTCTAATAGAAGCTAATCATCAAGCTATGGGAATCAATTTGCTCGTCGGCATTGCTGAATCCAAAACGGAAGAAGAACAAGGTAAAAATAAAGAACCGAATAACATAATTCATTTTAAATATATTTGTTCTAAATGGTATAAGGATATTGTCCATTATCTTTGTTTCCTTAGTTTCCCTTCTTTTAGAAAGAACAAAATATAAATCTCTCTAATTCAAGGCTCAAAAGTATGTGAGAGAAAATGGAAAATTGTATTGGAGAGATCTAGCTGGTATCCTGTTGCTCTATCTAATTGAAGGGGAAACTATAGAAGTCATGAATGAATATCATGGATGCCTTTGTGGTGGTCACTGTAGCTAGAAGGTTACATCCCATAAAATCTTGAAGGCATGCTTATTTTGGCCTTCTCTATTTTCTGATGTTTATAGATGTGTAAGAAGTTGTGAGAAATGTCAGATGTTTGCTAACAAAAATCTGCCCTCTAGTGGAGAACATAGATGGATTTTGATAGGAATAGATTATTTTACTAAATGGGTAGAAGTTATACTAACGAGGAAAGCTAATGATGCATTGGTAATTAAATTTTTAGAAGAGAATAGTTTTAGCAGATTTGGTTGTCCAAGAAAGATGGTAACAGATAATGCTAAAGTTTTCAGCTCTGCAAAATTGATTGACTTTTGTTATAAGTATAATGTGATATTAGCTCATTCTACCACCTATCACCTCAAGGGGAATGGGATGGAAGAATATTCCAATAAGGCTTGGATTTGGATTTTAAAGGGGAGATAAATCCACCCTCTAGTGGACAACATAGATGGATTTTGACAGGAACAGATTATTTTACTAAATGGGTAGAAGTTGTACTAACAAGGAAAGCTAATGATGCATTGGTGATTAAATTTTTAGAAGAGAATATTTTTAGCAGGGTTGGTTGTCCAAAAAAGATGGTGACAGATAATGCTAAAGTTTTCAACTCTGTAAAATTGATTGACTTCTGTTAGAAGTATAATGTGATATTAGCTCATTCTACAACCTATCACCCTAAGGGGAATGGGATGGAAGAATATTCCAATAAGGCTCTGGTGAAGATTTTTAAGAAGCTTGTTGCAGAAAATTAGAAAAACTAGGATTCAAAGTTAAAGTTTGCATTATGGGCGAACAAGGTTAGTATTAGGAGGTAGGTTAGCAAGTCACCTTTTGAGTTAGTATATGGAGCAACTTCTTTATTTCCCAGCCAATTAGCAAAACCTGTTGTGGCATTAATTCAGGATGTTCAACAAGAATCAAATGCACTCACAAGAAGGATGAATCAGCTGGTGGAGTTGAAGGAAAATAGAGAGAGAGTAATGCAAATCTTATCAATTACCAAGAGAAAATGAAATTGATTTTTGACAGGAAAGCTAGAGATATTGTTTTTCAGCCAGGAGATTTGGTTTTGCATTGGGACATGAGAAGAGAAGAGAAAGGCAAACATGGAAAATTTAATCCTCTTTGGTATGGTCCTTTCAAGATAGCAGAAGTCAAAACTATTAATACCTTCATTCTGGAAAACTTGGATGGTGAACTCATACAATTGTCAGTCAACGGGGAGTATTTTAAGCACTACTTCCAGCATTGACTTCATTTTTTTCTTCATTATATATACCGGTGTGATCATTGTGAATATTCGGTGAGCCTTTCATTGTAACATTTCAAGCTATTATTTTGACTCCATGCCTGAGGCAAAGGCACTAATCTGTGGTTCTTAGCGTTTTGGCTTAAAACACTATCCCCAAGTGGAACCAAATGTTGTGGCTCTTTTTACTTTACTATATGTGTAGGAGAAACATATAGAGGTGTACCTGTTATTAAAAAAAATCTAAATTATATATATATATATAATATATATATATATATATATATTATATATATATATATATATATATATATAATATATATATATTATATAAGATAAAATATTTAATTGTTGGTAGATTAAACTTCTTTAATAATATATTAATCACCAACATAAATTTTAAAATAGGTGGGCCATAGTACATCACATTAATGTCAGTGTTGAAGATTAAAAGTTGAACACATTCTTCAGGGGCGATGGGATATGGTAGTGGGGCTCGTGGGATGGAGAAAACTCGATGACACTACATGCCTAATAGTTAGCTCTCCCAGTCCCCCTGTAATTACTTTTCAATTCCTCAGATCAATGGTTGGGAGCAACTGCAGGGGAACTTCGTCAGGTTTCTCCTGTACTAGAGTCTACCCCCGTATGATGTCGGTAAGCAAGCAAGGTTTTCGTCTACAAGTGAGTACATTCTCTGTTAATCGTTAACTTTTACATTGTCATTCATTCTCTTCTTCCACCTCATCCTCCACATCAGCGATTGCTTCATCCATCTTGTCTCCAACTCATTTCTTGATTTTCTCAAAATTGCCATTAATTTTATTTTCATACATGTTAATCTATTTTTCTATAAAATCTTGTTTACCCTATATTTCCTTCACTGTTATCTTATATTCATGCTTTCATCAATCAAATTGTACAAGTTGCAAATCCAGTCACTTTCACCGGCCACTGTTCTGACATCTGCGTAGAGTCTTCACATCAGAATTTCATAATGTCGAAGAAAGCCACTATCACAAGTTCTACTTTTCATATTCCGTTGATGGATACTGAGAGAGACATTTTTGACCCAGTTTTTTCAATGAATTATTTAGAAATATAGCTTCAAATTTTACTGAAACAAGTTGAATCCCTTGTATATATTATTATTGTTAGGTCAGTTGTCTTAGCTACCATGATTCCTCATACTTACGTCTTCCCCGAGTTCATACATTGGACTGTCTATGCCATTTACCCTCATAAATGTTTTGTTATGAATAAATTAGGGGACAATGTTTGTCAAGTGTCATCCTTGTTAATTCAACAAGCTTTATTCTTTCCATCTGTTATCTCTCACGCTCCTTTCCTAGAAGAAGTTTTGTTTTCTACTTTCCAAGACTTCTCTGCTTCCAATTATGCTCAATTGACTTTCTTTTTTATGCTTATTGGAAAACACTTGCCTATGGAGACTTCACATTTTCCTTTGGATACTTTTGCTGAAGAAGGTAGACTTGTTCTACATATTTTGTCCAAAATTTTGGGAAGGGAATATACAAACATTGTTGATAAATCCATTTTAGGAATGTTCTTATTGATGATGAACCCAAATATAGTGTTTGATATACCTACTTGCAGGGAGAAAATGGTTAATTCTCAATTGAAAAATCTTCCCCTCACTGGTTGTTTTAGATTTCCATCTCTTGTCACTTATCTCTTTTTGTACACTCATGTGGAAAGGTTCATGTATTTAGGGATAAATATCATGGACCCTCATAAAAAATAAAATATGTGGTATTCTGGATTGATGTTATAAGGAGCACTTAAAATGGCCAAGGGTTGATGAATTTTTCTTCTTCTTTCCTATCTGTTGTTTATTCAATTTTGAATAGTTCTCCTCCACCTTTATTTCTACCAAGGGCCTAGTCTTTATTTTAGCTCAGTAAAGATGTCAAAGTTGGTGATTGGTTTCAATTTGAGGATTATTCAGAGATCATGCTATATGGAGTAGAATTTGTCCCTTTTAGACTTCGAAGTTTTGTACCTATGATATTATTTTCATTAGAGTTCATAAGGCAGAGCTTGAATGTAGATCAAATACATTTTGTGCCAACAAAAAAGGGGTACTTGTTTAAATTGCCAAATATAGTGGGACCTTTCATTGTAAACAACAGGAAAGATGCTGGAGAAGTGCAAAAATAATTAGAAGAAATGAATTTACAGCTGGGTGGAAAGTGGGCATATGATCCACATCACATTATCTCAAATAGGAGAGTATAAAATTCCTATGCTCCCTTTATTCATGAGGTCAGACTAGAGATGGAGAAACTAATGACCGGAGGCCAAACTAATTTTTTGGGAGGTATGGAAATTGAGACTCCTCATCAGAGAGAAAAAATTAAAAATAAACAATGAGGATGTTGTTGACTTGGAAGAAGAAATAGATAGAAACACAAAGAAAGTTAAATTATTTGAAGGTGGAAGCTCCTCATCTGTTACAGGTTTTCAATTGTAGTTAGGAGAAATTTTTTGTACACCATATTTTCTCATTCTAGAAGAAACTGTCCAGAGTTCAGTACCAATGATAAAATAGATGTACTCTCAAATTGAAGAAAGAAACATGAAAGTAAGAGAAAGAATGGAATCCCAGGTGGAGGCACAATTTGTTTCAGATTATGAAACCATATTGCTTTCCGCTATGGATTTAGAGAGGAAATAGCTTAAACTAGCTTTCTCTAACCTTCTGCCTTAACTGTATCTTGTTTTGCAGGTTTTAAGACTGTCAACTAGAAAGTGGATGCTAAATAAATTCCTCTACCTGACAAGATCAATTTACATACGTAGATTGTTGAATTGATTTATAGTGATTTGAAGAAGACCTCCTTGGTTGCCAGTAGAGCAAAGACTCTATTAGAGAAGGTGGTTAACCAATTAAAGTTGGAAAAATCTAACTCCAGATATTTAACTACACAGAATGAAGAGCTAGAGAAGATGGTTATTAAGATTGGAGTAAAACCAGAGGAAAATAGCGTCGTTGAAAAATTATTGCAGGGAGTAGAAACAGAGGTCCGAGTGTTAAGGAAGAAATTAAAAATGCATGCAATAGAACACACTATGGCATTATAAGTGGCACACGTGGAAAAGGAGAAAGAAACTTTGATAGAGGAGTTGATAAAGAGAAATGATGAAATTTCAAGGTTGAAGGAAATAAATATTGTCCCGCAACAAAAAATTGACTCTCATGTGTGTACCATTGTAATATTAGTTGATTCGAAGGACCCAGCTGATAAGTAGACCAAAGTCGTGACTGAAATGAAAATTTCTAAAAATGAAATGAAGAAAGTGTAAAAGGTCTATGGGACTGCCTTGAAAATCATAAAGGTTAATGAAAGAGAAATAGCAATGTCTAAGGAAAATGTAGAAATATACATGAATGATTTTCAAGCTACTTCCCAGGAAATCAAAGAATTGAGAGAGAAGACGAAGGGAAACATGTCCCTTATTCAGGCTAGAGAAATTATATGGAATGAAATCATACACATTTTTAGATACATTTGGGAATCATTATTCATAGTAGAAGAATAAAATATCATCATCAAAGACATAGAATATTTGATTGTTTCAAATAAACAGAAGTTACAACAAAGAGTTTAGTTCACGAAGAAAATGATTGATTTCCTCAATTCACGACATTCTCAGCAATTAAGGGAATTGGGGGTTGAAGATAGAATTGAATATGTGCTAGAAATAAACAAGATGATTGTGAAGAACCTCTACAGGAAGACAACAGAAACAAAGTTAACAGAGGTCAAAGCAATTGTAATGAAGTTCAACATTAATTTTGATAAAATAACAAGAGCAAGTTTGCCTTCATGCTGGGACCAGTAGGGTAATTTATTGCCATGGGAGACGTATGAGACTTTGCTAGTGGAGGAAAAATGAAAGATATGATCAACTCATGAAAGAACAACAATGTTGAAGGGAGAAATTATTGTTAACTATTTGCAGAGGGACTTTCAATTGTTGTGGTTGATGAGAACTCTTTTCGTGGATAAGCCAACATACAGTCGAATCACTAACTTCAGGATGACACACTCAACTTTTGACAAGAGTCTGAGTCCTGATACAACCATCTAGAGAAAATGCAGGGAATGGATGTCACCCTCAACAATTATTATAGAAGCAGGACCATAATCTGTAGCTCAATCTCAGATCACCAAATGAAGCAGTGCCATCTGTCATAATGTGTTGTCATATATTTTTGAAACATGTTTTAATATTTTTCTCTTTTCATGATGTAAATTTTGAAATGACTATTAGTTTTGAAGTAGTTTAAGGAGTTATGCAGTTTTGAGTAGTTGACGATTTCTCAACTTTGTTTTTGAAATTCTGTGTAAATATTGTTCAAAAAGAGAGATGGGGGGTTCCCAATTCTGGACCTCAGAAGAAAAATTACTTGTATATTTCTATCTTCACATGGAATTGAATAAAGAAGTTTGAAGTGATTCTAGACACCTGTTGAGTACAATATTTTTTGCCTATTATTACATTTTGTGTTTTCTTCATAGAAAAGAGTAATGAAGTTGTTGATATTTAATATACAGTTCTGTAAATTAGTTTCTTGTAATTTAAAGTTAAAAATTCCTTAATGATGTGCTCCTCTTTCCTATATATCATATTTTTGCTAATTACGTATTTCTTCTAGGTTGACAATAAAGATTCTGCATTAAGTAGCCTGTGTTGGAGACTTTTCACTATCTTTATGTATTAACTTCCATTAAATTTGTAATCAACATTAGAAGGCCACTTCAAATAATTGTTCCTTTCCATTGAAGATTAAGAATCGTTGCCTTTAAATAATCATATTTGGGATTTGAAAAATGGGACAACCAATTCATTTCTTCAATGTTTTAAATAAATGTCTTGGACATTGACCTCTCCTTAGTTGGAGGTTGTCTTCCAAGGTACAAAAAAAGACATATACACCATGAAAGTAGGTGAAATTCCAATCATGTTTCTCAAATCCTAAGGATGAACCATTCATGGTTACTAGGGTATGTACATATTAGATGGGTATAAATGTCATGGTTTGGTCAATTTTTTTAATCATATAAAATTAATTTATTAACTAAAATGCAATAAATCTATTTGGTTGAATTATATAGAAAACACAATGAAGCCACTTATCACATGTATTTATATAGAAGTGGGGGAGAGAAAGGGCATATTGATTATTAGAGAAAATAGTATAAATGTTGCAACATTTGTCAATTGGCTTGTGAAGAGAATTAATTAAGTGAAGAATGGAATATTGTCTTTGTAAATCCTGTTCTAGCATACTTGTAAATTCAACTAATAATCCATATACCACCTTATCTATCTCTTCACCAACTTTGTACCAAAGTATTTACTTATCTCCACTTATAACTTTTGTTCTCATATGTTGAATGGACTATAGAGTGTGTGCAAAGAGAGCAATTACGACAATTATCGTCTTGAATATTATTTTTTACATGAGTATCATTTTTGTCTCCCTTGTGCATATATCAATTGGTATCAATGACTATAATCAAGCCTCTTTCAATCTTGATGTTAACGTATCTTTTGGATCAATAGTTCATCTAGGATATGTTACATCCACTCTCTAATTCGTTTCAAGGCTTTTATCTCCATTGTGAAATTCTATTTTTGTACAATAAGATTTGAGTCTTGTGTTTAAAGGTTCTCTTGGTTGGTCCACTCACACTAAATATCTACAACATCAAAGAGAAACAAATTATGCCATTGATTTTTAAAAATTTGGGTTTTTTGTTTGGAATCGTTCCTTTTAGCCTATACCCTCCACCTTGAGTTTGCTTCAATTCAACTTTTGTATTTCTACAATCTTCGTCACCTATTATCCAGGATTCTCCTCCATTATTTGCATCTCTAGCCTCTTAGGGTTAATATGAACCTTCATTTCAAGTTCCCACAACAATTGTTTAATGGTTGTTTAAGAAGTGCTTCAGAATGAAATGGTGGGAAAAAATAATGGAATGATAATGAACAAAGATTTTCAATCACCAAGGAGAATTATAGGACATTTGGAAACTAAACAACATATCAAAGAAGAACGAGGAAGTGGATCAACGCCAAAATAAAAAGATGAAGTGGATTTTATAGATGTCATAAGATAACGTACAAGGTTATACTTATAGATTTTGGAGCAAGAACATGTTGATTTATGCAGTGTTTCCTATGTTTTGGATAATCATATTACTCATCATCAAGAAGAATTGAATTGGATATGGTTAAGTGAATGAAGTGATTCAAAGTACATAGAAAACAAATATTAGTCAATGATAAATTATTTTTTGGCTTAGAGAAATGAAGGGTTATTTGAATTTGAAAGGATGGTGAAATTCACTAATACCAAGTTGACAAGGCCAATTGTTATTTGGGGGGATTTTTTACAAGTAAATTTGGAAGGAAAAGACAAAGAATGGAGTTGGAATAACATGGTCTCCTTTACTACGAGGGTTCTTCCTTCTTGATAATTAACAAAGTTTTGCACTATTCTTAAGTCTACAAGGGAAGGAGAAAACTTGTAAGAATGTATGATATTTACAAGATCTCAACTCTAATTGGATATGATGAGGACAACCATCGATGTGTGTCAAGGTATGTATATGGTTTGGAATTTGAAATTTAAATAAATATTAGTTAGTACAAGATGTTTTTAGCAAAATGATCATATCAATTAGTGACAAAGGTGGAAGAAA
The DNA here is from genome assembly GCA_000404065.3 of Pinus taeda. Classification (NCBI taxonomy): domain Eukaryota; kingdom Viridiplantae; phylum Streptophyta; class Pinopsida; order Pinales; family Pinaceae; genus Pinus; species Pinus taeda. The sequence goes on along the minus strand of APFE030247258.1, from coordinate 7,085 downwards.
AATTAGTGTGCACCGCTGATAGGAAATGTATAAATAGGTCTTTCAATTCTACAAATAAGGTGGAAGATATGTGTTATGAAAGGATTTAAATATCAAGAAAAAAGGATGTGATAGATAGATGCAGATGTAGGCATCAAAAAATGTTTGGAGGATGGGAGAGATGAAATAGGGGTTACTAGCTACAAAATTATTGTTACACTTGTAGAGTAGGATATCACAAGTCATTTGAATGTTAAAACCCAAATAATGCAAACAAAAATAAATAAAGAACTTAGTTAGTGAGGGAATTATGTAGAATGATGCGTTAACAATTGTGGCAACAACAATATGGTGCATAAAAAAATGATCATGTTAGCGTAGCAACAAAAGACACTAGGGGGAGATTGAATAGAAAATTCATTTGGATGTTCACATCTGAAGAATGAACAAAAAAATCAATTAGTGAGTGAGAATTATAGGATGATAGGTCAACAATCATGGTGACAAAATTCAAGGTGAAAACTTGATGCACAAAGATATGATCACATAGTAAAGCAACAAAAGTTCCAGGGGAAGATCAATGCTTGAGGAAGAATATCTCCAAATAAAAGTGGAATACCATTAATCATGGTAGCACTAAAAATATGTTTACATTTGAAATCATAGAGAAATTTTTACTAGTGCAACAAAAAATATAACCATGTCAATTGTTTTGGTTTCCTTGTGTATTTTAAGTTGTAACATATCAATGTGGCCAGTGTTACACATATGTTAATATTAGGTTAGAGAATTTTGCATTAGCATACCCATGGATGGCTACCACGTTTTGGGAAGGCCACACTAATTTGAGAAAAACATGATACATGATGAAAAAACACATGTTGTTGTCCCTATTGTTGTTGGAACATAGCCATTATGATGTGCATAATTTTTCCTTTGATTTTGTTTTGGAGTTTCCTTTGCTTATCAAAGAACTTAGATATTTGTTTATTCTCTTCCCAGTAATTGGCTAGTAAGTTAGGTTTAGATTCTTGCAAGGATTGTTGAGAAACCTTCAAGATGAATTCACTGGCCTAGAATAGAGATCCACAAGAAAATAGATAAACCTTGTGTGAAACTAGATGATTTTGGTACTTTTGCAAAACTTTGTAAGTTTTGGAAAATGTGGGCTTTGGTGCTTTCAGATATAGCTATTAACAAGGTAAATTTTGTTTGTTTCCAAGATATAGAAAATTCATAAAAAATTACATATTGAAAATTTAGTGGAAGGATACCACAAAAATATTACTAAATTGCATGGTTTTATTACAAAGTTCATAGGCTTTGACATTGAGTGATTTTTTTTCATTGAAAAGAATTTGAAAAAAAAAAGGATAGAAATCTTGGGAGATGAGGATGTACAACACATCAACTACTTACAAAGATAGAAAGAGGTGTGTCCCCAAGTACAAGCACAATAATCAATTGACATTCACTATGGGAACTTTGGATGAGGATTGAAATAACCCTAAGAGAACTAAAGATGACGGGGTTAAAGGAGAATCCTAGGATTTCAATAACTTCATGTGATATATTCTTTATGAAAGAAGACAGGGGTATTTGATATTTTAATATGTGTATATGTAGTATTTTACAATGTAGGTACATTCAATTCCAATGCCTTGTTTTCATATGTAAATAGTTAGACTATTTTTGTATTTTGAAGCTAATAAACACTAAAATACTATATGATATAGACAATAGTCTCTATGTTTGCAATAAAAGAAATATATATTTGATTTTTCATCATGGTGGAATTGAGATTTTGACTTCAAGGGTGGCAATTAATATTGTGATTTTTTAGTTGTAGCGCTTTTTGGTACTTTCTAAGGTGAACAATCATACCTACAAAATTATAGGGAACATTTTCAAGACCAATCTTGAGATTGTTCAGTAGGGCCAATTTTTAGTTTTTAAATGCTTGTTTAGGTTCCAAAACTATAATTTTAGGGTTAAAATTGTAATTAACATAGTGAATTCCCCATGGATCAGTGCATATCGAGATTTTTCCAATAGGGTGAAGAGGACTCTAACTAGAGTTTATATGAGAGATTTATGGCCTTCAATAGCTAAGCGATGCTTTGACCACCTCAATACTAATTGATGCCACACTAGCTCTCATAACTCACACATGGAGATAAGAATCTATGGTCTTTCAAGGATGTTCTATAGGGTCGCAAACCCTAAACCCAATCGACAATTGGAAAATGAAAAAGCTCTCATACTAACCCTATCAGATATAGTAACACATAAAAAATTGAGTTACAAGTAGAGAAAGGGATTTCATCCCTATTGTAATGATTTTTATTGACATAGTTGAGAAATGTAAATTAGTGATATTAGATAAAATTAATGGAAGTAGAGAACCTTGTATCATCTCATGACAAGCCACCATGTCTATTTTCTCCATGTTGAATCAATCTTTCTTTGTATTTTTCTTTAGAAATTTGAGAAATAAAATAGCAAGGAAGGAAGTGGTAAGCTACTAATACTAATGTTTAAGATAAGTAATCATTGCATAGTGAAGTATAATCTCATTGTATTTGTTGTAGCATATTTTCATCCATATTGAAGAATTTACTTATAGAATATCAACAATATTTTACATATTATATTCATATTGGATAATATTTTTCTATCACGTGGAGAGTTGAGATAAAAACCATGGGAAAATCCTTCAAGCGAGAAAGAATCCAAGAATTTCTTGAGATAAACCAACAAATTCAAGTAGAAAATGAACTTAGATGGTTTGAATCGAAACATGAAGGATTATAATTAATAGTGCAAAATTCCTCATTAATACAATAAATGTTGAAAAGTTCAAAAAATGGTTCTTAGAAATAGGGGCTCAATTTTGAGCAAAATGAAGTAGCTTAAGGTATATATTGACTAATATATGAAGAAGTTATAAAATAATTTGATCAAGCTAGAAGATATTGTTCACAAAGTGAAGAGAGAATCAAAAACCTTCCATCTCAATACAAGAAGTTGAATCCATTCAATTAGGAACGTGCCACTAGAATTTGGATGTAGTCATCAAGTACTTATGTGGACTCTACAACCATAGGGAGGAAATTAATTCTCTTTAGGCACAATAACTTTGATGAAGCATCCATGCAAGTATGACACCTTGAGATGAAGTCAAATAAAGGGCATCCAAGAAAACATAGTAATTGCATAAGGGCTTCACTCAATGGACCTCTTTCATATCACGTGTGTTGTGGCATACTAAACAATACCCTTAATTTGACTACATATTGGAAAATACCTCTAAAAATCACATTATTTAACCCCCTACCAATACGAACCCAATACACCTTCCCAATTTAAGAAATGCCTACTTTCACTCGACATTGTAGGTATCCATTTTTTCCTTAACATTTTCTATACTGCTATAGATTAGGGTTATAGTACGCCTGTGCAAGTCATAATAAGAGGCCAAGTTTAGGGATGTGAAATTCAGAGGATAGGGGAAGATCTCAGACCTATGTTATACCTCAGAGGGAGGACAAGTAGGCCTTGGAAAGCTATAACCCTAGTGTTTTGTTAAATCCTATTCAATCTACAGTTAGAAAACGAGATAGGGCTGTTGGATAAAGACTATTTTGAGAACACAAAAAGGGTCGTAGAGGGGGGAAAAATTAGGCCATTATAAGTGTTTATTAGGGCTCGTTGAGGGTAGTTTTAAGGCCTATTTAGGCCAATACATTAAGGGCCAAGAGGCCTCGTCAAGGGCTTTTCTTCAATAATATGTTCAAGCTTGGACAAGCCACATTGCAAGATCATATTTGAAGCATGGATGTGAAGAAATTCTTTATATGATTGGTGTAAGCCTTTATTGTTCACCATTGTATCATGTTATTGTTTTTTTATCTCTGTGGAAATCCTAGACCAATGTTGTATCATTTATGTGGTATTCATGTCCACTTGTTGTGGAACATATTGATTATTTCACATTATTGTATCAATATATTCATTGTGGTGTTATCTCCTTGCTATAACTCTTTGTGTGTGAAGACACACTCCTTATTACTCTTGTGATTTTTGTACTTTTATGTGGAGGATAATCCTAGATCAAAGGAAAATTCTTATGTTTCATCCATGTACAATTTACATCACCCTATGAGCCTAATAACTTAGTGAACCTAGGGTCAAACTTTGGCTTTAATCCTTGTTCTATATAATCATAAGTTTTGCATGATTGATAAAACAAGAGTGAAAGTGATTAGATAGCAACACAGTGGCATAAGAAAAGTCATGAAAATTTGGATGGCATATACAACCTTCATGTTGTTGGCTTAAGGGGGCCAGACCCAGGTTCAGAGTTGTTCGCGCCAACCAAAAAAACCATCAACTGCTAGCCCTTTCGGCAATAACCTGCCTACCACAGGTTGTAGTCTCACCTGAAGTAGTATTGGGGGATGCTAGAACCAAGTTTATGCATCCAGGGATATGTGATAAGCGTTTTCTAAGGCTGTACACCTTCATATCTGCCTTTGCGCAGACCGATATCCTTCTAGAGCTTGCTATTGTATCTAAGTTAAAAAGGTTTCTAGACCTTCATGAAGGTCTATGATTAGTCATTGCAAAATTTAACCAAACAACCTATCTATTTTCACACATCAATAAATAACCCTAGATCTGAGTTCATGCAGATCTATCCAAATCTTTAGAAAACGTAATATAAATAGCTTTTAACTTCACGAAAGTAGATAACTATTCATATCATGCATCATTATGATAGATTCAGTGAATTCGTGCAACATTCATTCATTATTTCATAAAACATATCATTTATTCGACAAAATATAACATAAACAGATTCACAGAAATATACAGTAATTCTTCCAAATAGTCTTTATTGATCTTCAATTATCATATTATAGAATCTCCTACCCTGCACACTCAGCTGCAGGGGTCCACGCACTCAGCTGGGGACTCTATCCAAGCCTCTTGTGCACTTAGCTACAGGAGTCTTCCCTTCTTCACCTAAGCACAGGAAGCAAAGCCTTCCTGCCTTAGCACTTTCCTAAGACAACAAAAACCTTTTAGTGTATCCAATTCTCTATCAAAATTTATCTCTAAGACTCTCTATGACTCAACTATTTATAGCTTTCCTTCATACAATACCATGATTCGTGGACCATGGAGGAATCTTAAAACCGCCCAAAAATAAGGGCTAAAACCCTTTTGACTCCTATCTATCTACGCACTCTGCATCCACATATTGCGGAGACTTTACATTATTTTTACAAAAATTATTATGAGATTGGGTTAAATTATCCCCAAAACTAACCCTAGGGACCCTATCCCAATAGAACCCCAACATAAATATCGTGACTCACCCTTGAGTCACTCAGCTGGCACTGTGATCTTGCTGCGAAGACCACCCAACTCAACCTGCATTACTACAACTTCTACAGTGCTCTGTGCCACTTCCTGTTGTACCTAATTGACAAATTTCTAAGTTGTTGGCCCCTCCACTACTAGGCACATTTTCCTTTACATATGTTGTAATCCTTTGAGCTTCTCCTGAAGTGATAGAGTAATATGACAAGCTTCCTCTAGCCATGGCTGCAACCTAGCCTTCAACAAGGCCTCCTTCCTCTGCAAGTCTTCCACTTGTGAGAGAAGTTGCTTCCCCTCCTGTAGCTTCACGAGGCATTGTGTTGGCACCAAAGTGCATGTAGTCACTCGCACCTCACCATATTGTCATTACACTTCTCGAACATTTGTGTTGAGCTACTGCAGTATAGTTTGCAAACAAGGGGTGCATTACAAACTCTTCCCAGAACGCACGAGTCATACGCTTTAGACAGCAAAACGTGCAAGCCACTCTCAGAATGCAAAGTATTCTTCGTTGGACCAACACCTGTAATTTATAGGGGGTTTTGAGTTCAAATCTAACCATTCCCCCCAATTTATGATAATAAATGCCCCTTTGGTGGCAGATCTCCAAATATTTTCGCAATAAATAGCACCCCCTCTTAACTATTTTTTAGCCATCAAATCATGAATAGTAACCTCAACGTTATCTTTAGACTCACCTGCATGGCACCATCCTTTATGGAACAACACATGCAGCGCGACTTCACCTGTTGCACCCCTGTCAGTGGTCGCGCAACCTCCCTACCAAGATTTTCCTTGAGTCGGGCAGCATAGTTTATGGTCCTGTAATCCCTTGCAACTGCTTGGATTACTAAGACTATCTTGCTACCATATAGTCATTGCACATGGGTAGGATCCCCTGTGTATAGCTTTAATCTACTTCCGTTCACTTTTCGAGGGAAAGGTTCCCTATTCAGCTTTGCGAGTTGAACTGCGCCACCATCCATGATCTCCTTAATGACATACGGCCCGACCAGTGCATTTAAAATTTTCTTGGAAAATTCGTAAACTTGCTATCATATAACAACACCAGATCATCTACCTTGAACATGCGCAACTTAATATGTTAATCATGCCATGCCTTTTTGCATTCCTTTTGCACTCACTGATGAAATCCTGTAAGGAAACAATATTCTTCTAACTCTAGGATCTGCATGAGCCATTTCTCTAAGGTCTCATGGTCCACCATCTCAGTCAAGGCTACAATCCTTAAATTGGGCACAATATACTCCATTGGCATGACTGATTTAATACCATATGTTACATAGCAATTTGTCACCGTCCCTGCTACCCCTCTCTCGCATCTTGGAGGACTTATTCTGGGACCTATGAGAAGTGACATGGCCTACAAACCTTGCATTGCGTTCCCCTGAACATGAGCTTTATTTGCCCTGAAGACGTCTCCTGCTAAAAAAACCCTAAAAATAGCTCTTTTTCTATTGGTGTGGTTCCATAGTGCAGCCCTCGTGCCAAGGGGGCAAATCCTCCAAAGAGGGTGCGCCAGTTGGCACTCTGTCATAGAGTCGCACAGGCGCCAACCATAATCAGAGTTGTTTTTTAACAAAAAAACATCGGAAGTTTCGTCCTAACAAATTCCTGGACTGCTATCTATCTTGAGTTGGGTGGTTTGGCTACGGATTTCCATAGAGAGGAAGTGGTTTGCCACCTCTCATGGAAGC
>APFE030247243.1:0-13125 GCA_000404065.3 Pinus taeda | reverse complement strand
ATGTCCCTGGGTTTCCTTTGGAGGCTCCATCAAAGAATATCGTGACTTTGCCCTGATTTTTCCACCACTTTTTAAAGTCCTCAGAATTCCGAAGCCACCACTCTGGATTATGGCTAAGTAGGGAGATGTTCTTTTTGATGCTGGCCCGTCTCAGGGATTCACTTAGCCAACTGAGTTCTTTAGGTAGTAGGGGGTTGTCATGCTTATAAGGTATGTTTTCAAAAGTTTCCAGCAACAGTGCTTTGGCCTTGACTGACACTGAGTTGGTGGATTGAATTCTGTTGTTAAAGATGGCTTCATTCCTAGCCAACCAGATTTCCCAGCAGATATATTTTGGGATTGCATTCTAGATTTTAGACCATGTAGATTTGCTTTTTAGAGTGTGTGGATAACGTTCTTTCCATGTTGCAAAGAGACTAACAACTGATGTTTGCCCAGGGATTTGGGCGTTGAACCCCATCATTGCTTGAAACTAGACTTCTTGAGAGAAGGGGCAATTTATGAATAAGTGTTCGATCGTTTCCTGAGCCTTGCAACAGAGGGGGCATCTGTGGGGTCCAATGATTCTTCTTTTCTCTAAATTATCTCTAATGAGAGTCCTTTTATGCATGAGAGTCCAACATAAGAAGTTGATTTTTGGGAGTCCAAATGGGTCCCAAACATGCTGCCAAAGCTTTGTAGTGTGGATTTGATGATGTTGTTCTTGTAGAGATGCAAAACCCAGCCTTGCTGAATAAGCTCCTGTCTTCCCCTAGCCCCACTTGTCCTTCGACTAGAGATGCATAGGAGCTAGACCATTGAGTTTAGCAAGTAATTGATGGAGTTGAGGGAGCATCCAGTCAGGGGGTTGTTGGAGGGCCCAATTACTCCAATTTCATGTTGTATTCCAAGTGCAGATGTTAGCACGATTATGGATACCTTTTTGAATGAGCTTGTTGCGCAGGTCTGCGATTTCCGGTGCAAGATTTAGGGGTTGGAAACCCATGATCTTGTCTTCCCACAGTGTAATTCTTTTCCTGTTTCTTGGTATTTTGTAGCGCTGTTCTTTGAAAAACTTCCAACCTTGGCTGCATAGCTTCCACAATGTGGTTCCTTTGTGGGAGGCTCCTTCCATATTCCTTATTGAGAGTGTGTAGACATTTTTTAATTAGAACTTGACTAACATGTTGTCTTTGATTTGAGAAGATTTTCTAGAGGATCTTGCCTCCCATTGCCAAATTGGCCAACCCAAGATCTGTTACCTGTAGTCCACCTTCAGATATTGGCCTTTTCACTATGTCCCAATTTATTGTATAATTTGTTTTTGGTTCCTCTTTCCTTCTTGCCATAGAAAGTTTTGAATCAGCTTTGCTAGCTATTTGGTGATCATTTTTGGAGCTAAAAGGAATGAGGCCTGGTATATAGGAAGGGATGAGAGAACTGACTTGACCAGAGTGAGCTTCCCTGCTATGGTGAGCCACTGTCCACCCCAAGAAGTCATTTTAGCCTTAATTTTGCTAATAATTTCCATCCAATGAAGGGCCTTGCTAGTACCCAAGGTTAAAGGTAGGCCAAGGTACTTGAATTTTTCCCAGGAGACATAACCGGTGAACCCTAGAGCTTGGGCAATCCTAAGTTTAGTTTGCTGGTCTACCGCTCAACCATACACTGCACTTGTTGACCATTGCTCCGGAGACTTTGCAAAAGCTTTGGATTACTCCATTGAAGGCTCTTGCTATTTTAATGGATGCTCCCCCCATAAGGATAGAGTCATTGACGAACAAGGCATGATTGATTGGGGTTGTTCTAGTTATGGCCCTAATCCTAGGAAGTGTCCCCTTGAGCTTCTCAGCTGTGAGCTTTCTATAGAGAGAGTTTGCCATCAAAATATACAGGAAGGGGGACAGAGGGCAGCCTTGCCTAATTCCCCTCGAAGCTTTGAAGTATTCTGTCGGTCTGCCATTTACTAGGGGGCTATCCAAGGTTCTCCAATGCATGCTTTAATTAATTTAACAAATTCAGAATTGAATCCAAATGCAGAAAGAACTTGGAGGAGGAAAGAGTGCCTTACTCGATCGAAGGCGTTCGCCATGTCTAGTTTGATGAGCATACCTTGCTCTTTGCGTTGATTGTTGGAGTGGATGATTTCTTGCACCAAAATCACATTATCCAGGATATGACTGCCTTTGACAAACCCTCCTTGGTTGAGATGAGTTTTTCCAGCAAAAGCTTTATTCTGTTTGCAAGTAACTTGATGAGAATTTTGTAGGATGCATTACAAAGCGAGATTGGCTTGAATCTGTTGAGCGCCTTCGGGTTAGCTTCTTTGGGAATTAGAGCTAGGAAGGTGGAATTTGTACTTTCTCCCGCTTTGGATTTTCGGAGGAAGCCTTTGATCATTCGGTACAAATCAACCTTGATAGTGTCCCAACAGATTCTATAGAAGTGAATGGAGAATCTGTCTGGTCCTAGGGCTTTATTTGGTTCCATCTTCCATATTACATTGCTAATTTCATCTTTAGTGAATGGCTTAAGGAGTGTTGCGTTGTCCTCCTCATTTACCAACCTTGGGACGTGCTTGAGGAAGTCATGAGCTTCCTCTCCATCCACCACACCTTCTTTGAACAACAGCTGAAAATGAGAGGTTGCCGCCACTTTTATCTAAGTTGTGCCTTTAAGTACAACCCCATTTGGTGAGGTGATTTCAGCAATGTGGTTTCTAGATAGACGGGTTCGAATTTGCTTGTGGAATAAGGTTGTATTTTTTGCTCCAGACGCAAGCCAGAGATTGCAAGACTTGAGTCTCAAGTATTCTTCCTCCTCTTTGAATGTCCAGAGGGTTCTGGTTTGATGTTCTTGTTCACTGTGGATTTCTGCGCTGGTTATGACTTGCTTCTCCAGGCCCAGTTACAGATCCAACGACTTCTTTGTGCTCTGTTTTTGTTGGATAGTGGGGGAATCTATGGGCTTTTTTATCCATTGTTTTAGGGTTGCTTTGGTGGCTTTTATCTTATTCTCCCACACATAGCTGGGCGAACCAAGAACATGAATGGACCATGCCTTCTTCACTATATCCAGAAACCCTTCTCTATTTGCCCATAGTGAGCAGAATTGAAAGGGGATTAGCCCTAGGTTTTCTTCTTCTTCCAGCAGAAGGAGGACGGGTTTATGATCTGACTTCCACTTTGGCAGAATTTTTGTGGAAATGATCATCTTCTTGGAGAGGAAGGAGCTCTGGAGTAGGAACTTATCCAGCCTGACTGATATGTGCTCCTCCCATGTTCTGTTATTTGTCCATGTGTAAAGCCCTTTTTTGGCTTGAAAACCAGTAAATCCCATTGTTGAATCAGATTTTCCACCAAGGGAAGAAAGTGGCCCCATGTTGCTAGTTCCTCCTCTTTTTTCCTTTGGGTTGAGGATTAGTTTGAAGTCTCCCGCAATAATTATGTTCTTGAGGGAGTATGCTTCTAGAAATTCAGTCAGTGTTTGCCAACATTCTTCCTTTTCTGTATAGAGGACAAGAACATAGAGATTAAAGAGAGCAAAGTTTATTCTACATGGGAGGTGGTGGAGTTAGGTGTAAATCTAGTGCTGCACCTGCAAAGAGCTCTGAAGATGAAACTTGTCTGCCTCCCAGAGTGTGGCTATCTCGCCACATGTTCTTCTGGCACTTACCGATTTTCCAACTTTTGTTTTCCATTTTGCTTTGCTGAGTTCCAGAAGGGCTTCGCCTTCTATTTTAGTCTCCTAGAGCATGAGGATCTCAGGGAGTTTTGATTTCAATAGGCTTTTGACTGCTTTTGGTTTTGATGGATTCCCTAGTCCTCTACAGTGCCAAGAGACTAATCACATTATTTACAGTTATGGGTTGGGGCAACACCAACCTTGGGAAACCTGGTTTTGGTATTTTTGTCGATAGACATCTCTATAGTGGCTTCATTGCCTTGCATTTTTTGTCTCTTTGCTTCCTCTTTTCTGGCCTCTCTATGAGATTTCCTCCCCACTCTTTTCGAGGGCCTCTCATTTGTTTCATCTTTCAAGTATCCCGATGTCTCTCGGGGTCTTCTTCCTTGTCATATCTATATAGGATGGGGTTTCGGTTTGGGGAGGGGTTGTTTCCTATTGCCTTTTGTTTTTCCATATTGTTAGCCTGTTGTTCAATCTTGAAGTTTTTCTGGTGTGCCAAGTATTTCAAAGGGATTTTTGGGTATGTTTGCTCTTGGAGCGGTTGTGCTTCCTTTAGCTTGGGCTTCAGGGGGAGCACCCCTCCCAGTGGACAAGGCTTTCCCTTTGTTCCTGTTGTTCTGCTTAGTTGTTCATGATTTCTGTACCTGAGTCCATTGATCTCCTTTCTCCTTCTCGATTCCATCCTCTGTTTTCTTTTTACAGTGCCTGGCAAAGTGCCCATAGCTATGGAAATGCTGACATTTAAATGGGAGTTGTTCATAGTCTAGCATTTGTATGTGTGTCCAGTCAGCCACCATGAGTTTAATACCTTCAGGGAGACCTTCCTCCAAGTCTAATTCTACGCAAATTCTCGCACAGGAGTATTGATCTCTTCTTTACGCTCGATCAATGTATTTACCAAGTTTGTTGCCTCTGGTTTCTAAGGATTTAGGGTTCCAATAGTGCAGAGGTAGATGGGGCAATCACACCCAGACCGGAACAACTTAGGACACATCTTGAGTCGGATCGAATTCTGGTGTCCATTGATTCAGCTACAGACCCTAGGGCCCCATGAAGTACAGGCCGTTTCTGAATATGAGATTCATGTCTTCTGTTGCTTCAAATACGAATACAAAGAATCCTTTGCCAACGAAATGGCTTTTTATTCCTTCCTTGACCAGTGATTGCCAGTTCCTTTGCTCTAGGTGTCTACAACTTTAGGCGAGGACCATAAGTCTGTGAACTGTCCAATAAGCCCTCGTTCTACTAGGTTTAATGCCACTTTGTAGGGTTCTTCAGTCGACAAAGCAACTATGGGGATGGATTCCAATTTTTTAACAAACTTCTACTGGTTTTCAGATGCTAGCTGTTTATTGCATGCCGCAACCAGATCTCGGAATGCAGCTAGCTCAGGTGGAAAGGGAGGGTCCATTTCACAGCCCCCTCCTGAGGCCATGGCTCTGTAACTGCGCTCTGTCTCTTGGTTGATTGTATCTCCTTACGCGCTCCCCTTGACTCTCATTTGTAATGATTTCCTGGTAACATCAAACCTGAGATTTAACTTAAATGGAATTATGCCTTTTCTGTCATTTTCATTAAATTGATTAGTTAAAAAAATTGCTCTATAAACAAATGTCATATGAAATTAATTATGTTTTTTGGACATATGGTATTCATTAGCCATGATATTGTAACGAGGCCTAAGAATCTCCATAGTAAAGTGGAAGGGATGTCTATATGTTTAATTGATAAATTAATTCTTTTTATTAATAATAATAATAATAAAGTCATATTTAGCTATTTTTTATAATTTTTTTTAATCTTAGCCATGTGAAATGTGTCATGAACTAAGCATTTTGATATTTATTATGGATTGATATTTATGAATGTTTACCAACCATTTAATTTATATGGTTGTTGTAATTCTATAATATTCATATTTTATGAGATGAAACTATGTTTAAAAATAAAACATTGTGTCAAAAGAGCATTTACATCTCATGCAAAATTTATTATTTAATAATGCAACACTATTCCAAGAATAAGATTGAGAATACAATCATTCAATATTAAAATTAAGTTTTCTCTTCATATTTAAACCAATCATGTCCTTTTCACCTAATGGCATTTTTTTCACCTACTTGGTGGTGTTCGTAGTAAGAAACTTGCTTTAATGGGAAGTACAAGAGCAACTCGTTTAATAATACATTTTTTTTCCTTTTGTTTTGAAAGTTTGGAATATTTAAGTTAACATAAGAATCATTTACATTGTCATGAATTTGGAAACCAAAACTAAAGGTAGAATTAGAGAATTTGGATCAAAAGTCTCAAAACTAACTTAAGTACCTTAACATAAGAGTTGTCAAGTATACAAAAATGAGGCTTATTAGCCAAATATAAATAAGTTAGAACTAGAAACATGTAACTAAAAAGGAGCAACAAATAAATGTAACTAAAAAGGAGCAACAAATAAAACATTGCTGCTAGATGTAGCTATACCCATGGTATAATGAATATAGATTTGCAAGTGTTTCTTGTTTAGGATTGTGTGGGGGAGAGAGCTCTCTGTAGTAAAGAATCATAGTCTCCTTGCACTCCATCATTTCATCCATATCTTGGTCGAGTAGTTGAAGATCCTCCATGCGAACGAGTAACTTGCCCCTACTTTCAGTACACTCAAACAATTCCTTCCCCAAGATTTGCTTAATCTACGAATATAGTTCAATGGTGTGTAGGTATTGATTTTTCTGAGCACAAGCACCCATTCTGAAAATGTAGCCATAACATTTGAGTCTGAGAGGTTATCTCTATCCTCAATGACCTCTTATTCCATATCCTGGAGTTCCTGTTACACCCCTAGCGGAGGCTGTTGATGGTAATGAATTGTTGAGGTAAGGGATTTAAGACGGGCTCAAGAGCTACTAGAATCCCCATGACATGGTGAGGAGTTGGGGAGAAAGAATAAGAAGGGGGTGGAAAGAGTCTAATGATCTTGATGAGAACGAAGTTAAAGGACAAAATAATGAAAGAGAAGTAGATCGAGAGTCTTTCACTATCCCAGGGTGATAAAAGAGGATAGTCTAAACAAAGCACAGGGCGAGAAAGACTAGTGCTAGGTCTATATAGAGCTTCTCAACTGAGCTTATAAAACAAATATTGTGTGGTCTTGAAATGAGATAGTGAATAAGAATAGTGAAGTACATGCAATATATATACAACTATGACTTCAAAAAGGAGCGGTACCCTATCCCTAGAAGCCCATAATGGCATCAACGTTGTTTGAAGAGTAAATGTAATCCTCAATTGTGCAGAACCAAAGATGCTAGCAACCAAGAATTTTCTAAAGTTTTGAAACTAGACCTTACAAAACTTAACACTCGTCCAATTCATAGTGGATTGCCAAAGGTTGGAAGAAGGAACCATGCCAAGAGGGCTTGGTCCTTCCTCCAAACTAGCACAAGTAAAAAGCAAGAGAGTGTTTTAGTTCTAGAGCGTTTTATTGGTTTGTTGTTTCCTTGTGCTAAAGATATAAAATGTGACAAGTGCATGAGACTAGTTGCCATTATTCATTTTCCCTTCATTGATTGTCTTGGGGTGATAACCACCATCAATGGCAATTCCCATCATGACTACCACACACAGAAAGCAATAAAGTTCACCAACTTTCAATTGCATCCAACTCATACTCGCTTAGGGTATATTGAATGGTGTTTGTATCATATTCAATGGAGAGGGGTGCCCATTTCCATGTTATCTCTAGACACTTCACAAGGTCACAACTAGTCACAACTAGCTACTTCCTCTCCTTTCCTCACACGCCTCCATGTTTAGCCCATACGAGGAGTTATGATCCAAGGTAAGAAAATTCTAGCAATCTCATATGAGATTCTAATTGGGATGACTAGGGAGCAATTATATGGATATTTACAGTATCACAACTTGCATTGGCTAAGCAATCCACAACTTTATTGGCAAGTCTACAAATATGAGAGGTGAGGGTGATTAGAATGTGAACCAAAGTTGAAGTAATGCCATAAAGTAGTTTTCCAATTGCCAACTTATGGAAATCTTCTTAGCATTGCCTCCATGAATTAGGTGCTTTAGTTCTTGGGTGACTAAGTAGGAGTCTCCTTCGATGATTAGTTTGGTGTAAGCTTGTTGGACAACATAGGTGAGACACATTTCCAGGGCAAAGAACTCTGCAACATTGTTAGTGTTAAGCCCAAAGATCTTGAAAAGAAGTAAAAAAAGCTTGGTATTTATTGTTTTTGAAGATGCAGTAGCAACTCGCTTGACCAATGTTGCCTTTAGATGTGCCATCAAATTTAAGCTTGATGAACAATAGAGGTGGAGGGGACCATGATTATGGAGAGGGACAATCAAGAGTAGGGGGAGCAGAAGAGGGCTAAAACAAAATTAGGGAGGGAAAATTCTTTCTAAGGATGTGGGGCTTAGAGGAAGGGAAAGACCATTCATCCTACGACTAGGGAAGGAGCAGTGTGGTTTCCTTCATAGTTTTGAGAGTTTTGGATCAAACAAAATTAGTTGAGGAGTGAAGATCTTTGAATATCTTTTTGTTGCGTTCTTTCCATATATCCCAGAGAAGGAGGCTTGACAAAAGGGTCTAGGCTCTATTCAAAAATAGATTTTGGAAATAGGTAAAATTCCAATTGGTGATGGTGGCTTCAACAATATTATGATCCTTGTTTGATTGTTCAAAAAGGATAACAAATTGATCCAACATTTCCCTAACAAAGGTGCAAGAGTTGAATAAATGATTAGCATCCTGTTGACTATGGAAACATAGGTGATAGAATGATAAACCTTCAAAACCTCGCTCGAGCAGGTCTATCCCAAGTGAGGTTGCATTTTCTTAAGAGACGCCACAAAACTTGGGCTACCTTTGGACAAAGATTTTGAGTCCAATTTTGCTTCCAGACTTGCTAGGTGGGTATGTTTTTATATCTAACAAATAGGGAATAAGGCTCTTTGATAGTAAACATGCCATTAGATTGGTATCCCCATCAAAATTTGTCAGGACCTCTTCATTTGCTTTGAGAAGTAGCCCCTTTATGATTTATGAGTTCTAAATAAACTTGATGTGGCATTTGCATTTGTTGCTCTTCGACTATCTGCAAATCATTTCCATGTTAATTCTTCCACTATGCTTGTCAAAGTTTCTTCCTTCACATCCATTTCCTCCAAGCTTCCTTAAATTTTTGTTGGGACTGTGTCTCCTGTTGTTGTGGTCTCCTCTTATGGATTTCCTTAACTTGCCTTAAGAGTTTTCCTTTTGGTGGATCCGTTGTTTGGGTTGCATTTTGGTTGGTTTACCTCTTTTGTTGGGTTGCCTGACATCTTCATGTCTATTTGTAGAGTAACATATTTGGTTTTGGACTAAAGGTTCTCCCTTGGTTTTGGAGCTTCCCATTGTCATTGATTTTGTCAGCGGGGCACAACTTTTTGAAAACCTTCATCATCTTTTTACTTTTGTTGTTTTGGAGGGGCTTCTCTTTGAACAATAGGACAATCTTAGAATAAATGGCCATATTCATATCATCTTCTACATCTTAGGGGAACATGTTCATAGTCTAGAGATTTCTTCCATAATGTGTGATGATAATAAATATCAATATATTTTGACAAGGGTTCTGAAATGTTCATGTAGACACGGATGTAGGCATAGGAAGTATATCAACACCTTTTTGTTGCTTCTAATATTTTGACAAAGGTACCAATGGTGTTTCAAATCCCTTCTAGGACCTCCTCATCCCAATATTCTTCGGGAAGTGAGAAGAGGCGTACCTAGATTGAGAATGCTAAGAAATTTTCTCTTTCTGGGTTATAATGTTCTTTCCATAAACACAAACAAACCCGCATTGTTGAAGAAATAGGGTTCGTTTTCGAAAGCCCTATCCTTGTCTTCCAGATTCCATAAAATGATAGTAAAATACCCTTTTGCTTCAAGCTCTAGATCTATTTGCCTCTTCGGTTGCCATTTTCTGTAAATTCATCCGATTAGGGCCCTTTCTGTGGTCCACATGCCTGTAAATTTACACATCAAGGCATGCTATTTCATATGATAGATATAGTTTTCTAAATCTGACTAATTTGGGAACTCGAACCACTTTGGGTGAGTGTCTTCCATGTGGTCTATTCTACCAGTATCCCCCATAGTTGAATTGTTTTCAGTGGCTTGGCCCTATTCATTTGGTTGTCACTGACAAGGTGATGCATTCTTAGAAGCAACAAAACTTGATGGAAGGTTGTCTCCTAAAACAATGCTTTCAGAGGAGGGGATCGCACCTCCCCCCTACTAGTTGTAACATGGCGACACACAGAGCTGCGACCTACAAAAAAACCATAGTGAGAAATATAGCTATTGATTTTTATAGCAGGTGGACATTCATTATGAGAATGCTTCTTAGTGCTTAATAATACAATATTAATCCTAGAATAAAGTTGAGAATATTATCATGAAATGTTAGTGAGAATAAAGTTGAGACTATTATTATGAAATGTTAATGAGAATAAAGTGGAGAACATTATCACGAAATGTTAATGATAAAATTTTGCTTCATTTTTTTCACCTAATTAATGTTGCTCCTTATAGGAAGGCTTAATGGGTATTATAAGGACAACTCAATTATTTAGTAAAAGAGTGTTTTGTTTTTGAAATTTTGAATTTGTTTAATATATTTGTTATTTTTTTTAATAATTAAAGGGTATAAAATTTGATGAACACCATACATTAATGGTATGTTTCCGTCTTAATGACTTTCGTTTCACTTAATGACATTTTTTAAGTAAAGAACATGGCTTAGTGGGTCGTATAGAAGCAATTCAATTGTTTAGTGGAAGACTATTTTGTTTGGAGTGGTATTTAGTGTGACTTTTTGGACTTTCTGGTGCCGGAATTCAGCGGAAAAATTTGAGGTGAAATCTTGATTTTTGTTATTTAAACTAGTTTTTTTGACTGTATATATGGATTCAACACCGTGAAAATCCCCTCGGGCACTTCGATTGTGCATGGGTTACCCATCAAGCTTGTGATTTCAATAAATTCTTGCTGGATTTTAGAGAAATTAGACCTAAAAAACCCGCTGGAGAAGCTTCCAAAAAATCTCACTAAAGACAACTCAGTTTTGTTTTTGAAACTTAGAGTTATGTGTTAGATTTGTTATTTTTTTAATGAAGAAAAAAGCATAAACTTTAATGGACACTCCTATTTATGAAATAGATTCCTTTTTGAATATTTTTAATTTAAAAATAATTTTGTATAATGTTTAATATTTAAAGATTTATATGAAATATTAATTTATACTTAAAATTATGAGTTAAAGATTTGTAAATTACATTTAACAATGGTGTTTACAAGTTCGCTAACCAACATCATCTGAGCCATTTTGTCTCGGTATATCCACCACACATAATTCAATGGCTAATGTTTTAAGTTTCTCCTCCACATCATACCAAATTTGATCGTGTGATAAGCAATTAATAAAGGTAAGTGTGATAACTCCAACCTCCAACCATTTCTTCAACCCTCTCTATATAACCAAATTTTGCCCCTTCTCTTTCACACACATACAAGTAAATTTCAAGAATTACCCCATATAAATATAAACATGAGTAAATTTTCAATTCAACCATCAATTTAAAGATTTTAAGAATTATGACATTTGAATTTTAAAATGGTTAGTATATGGCTATTAAATTGAGATTATTAAAATAAAAATATATTTTTCATGAATTTTATAATGAAGCATTGTAAAATAAAAGATATTTAATTTATGTAATAATGATGATTAACATTAAGTAACTTTAAGGTAAGAGATTGCTTAGAATTATTTAAAATTTATTTTTATACTAAAAAAGCATTAAAAGAAGCATTCCAAGATCAACATAGTTTTATTGAGTTAAAAGGTCAACAAGGATAGCAGTGTAACAAATATTTTGAAATTTAAATAAGATTTGAGTAGATTTTGGACAATTTAAGAGAAAGTTCTTTTCACCTTCAACTATAGTGTCACAAAGGAGACAAAGTCTTTATTTTTTTCACTGCATTACTTAAAACAAATAGATACTTTTGATTTTCACTATGTGGGTTGATAACCTCCTTATAATGTCATAGTTTCTTTTTTCCCTATAACTCTTTATCACGCCACAATAATGTAAGGGCTTAGTAAAGCCTATCTATCATTATTTTGGTTCCAATATGCCTTGGAATAAAAAAATGGATACTCCTAGTAAGCAACCAGAAATCTCTACTATGACGCATGAAGAAGAGGAAGAAATGCAACATGATATATCAAAATTACACGACATGGAAGGTTTGAAGGATGGTATAAAAGCAGACATGGAAGCAGTAATGCATTGACAAAAAGTACCACTCTTAAAACTCTCAAGATAGAAGGA
Source organism: Pinus taeda (assembly GCA_000404065.3). Taxonomy (NCBI): domain Eukaryota; kingdom Viridiplantae; phylum Streptophyta; class Pinopsida; order Pinales; family Pinaceae; genus Pinus; species Pinus taeda. The sequence goes on along the minus strand of APFE030247243.1, from coordinate 1,062 downwards.
ATTGAATTGTTTTTTATATCCAACACTAGAGTATCAAGTGATGGTTGCAAATGGAGTAACTATAAATTGCTCAGGGAAGTGTCATAATATCAATCTAACCATGGGGGAATATATATTGAATAGTCCAATGTTTTCCATTCCAATGGGTGGTGTTGATGTTGTATTATGATTCCAATGGTTACAATCTTTGGGGATGATAACTTTTAATTTTCAAGATTTTTTTTGAAATTTTCCTCGAAAGGAAAATTTGAATTAAGGGGCATAACAGGGAGACTGGGGATATAATTAGTTCTAATAACATGACAAAACTTTTGAAGAAATAACAACAAAGCATAATTGCACTATTATGCTCACTAGATGTTCAAACATCAAAAGCATTTGTTTCTCTAGATCTCCAAAGAATCTTGGACAATCATTCCAAGGTATTTGAGACTACCAAAGGCCTCCCACTTATTCGTGATTATGATCATGTTATTCACTTGATTCTTGGAAGCGTTCCTCCAAACATCAGACCTTGCAGATATCTTTATGCCCAAGAGAGTGAAATTGAACATATGGTTGCATAAATGCCAGAGGTAGGTATAATTCAACCTAGCCAAATTTCTTTCTCTACTCCAATAGTATTGGTACATAAGAAGGATGGATCATGGTGTATATGTCTGGATTATAGGGAGCTCAACAAGCTCACTATTAAAGATAAATTTCTCATTCCTATCATTGATGAATTGTTGGATAAATTACATGGAACAATTTACTTCACCACGTTGGATCTTTGTTCAAGATATCATCAAATTAGAATGAAGACTCCTCCCATAGAATTGTTGTTAAATTTATCTTGAATGGATTTTGATCCGCATGTTTTTCGCATCTTGGAAAAAGTGTTGAATTTTGCCCTTGCCCCAAGAAAAGTTCCCACAGAGGATATTATTTGTAACATTGAATATGGGATTAGAGACCTTCTAGACAATATTAAGGAGGCCATTAGGCAAGATTGCTCCATAATCCTTAGGAAACTAAGCCTCCCAAAAGTAACATAAGCAAGGATGAGCTCCTTGCCCTTAA
>APFE030247238.1:0-25679 GCA_000404065.3 Pinus taeda | reverse complement strand
TCCGGAAGTTCAGGACCCGAAAAACTGCTAAAAATAGTAAGTTGTGCTACAATTAAGGAAATTGAAAATGCTGAGAAAGACAATGGTGGGGGTCCAGGTGGACTTGGCAGGTGGCTACCAATATCCACCTGGATCAAACACATATGTAGTTGTAGAGATCCCTGAAGTTTGGCTCCCCATGATCTGGATAACCACATGCCATACTTTGGTTGGATGTCAGCAACTACAATGTCCATAAGGATGCTTTTGGTAGGATATTGGACTAATGTAAGACATAAGTCTTTAATCAATCCTAGACACTTTACTTGAGTAGAGATAAATGAGAATAAGTCTTTGTAAGGCCTTCTAATGTCTAGGTTCAATTTCTCCATTACTAATTTGGGAATTAAATTGTGAGAGGCCCCAGAATCCAACATTGCATTGTGTAGAATTTTGTCATGGATACTAATGTAAAAATGTGGAACTCCTCCTTCTAATGGTTTTCCATTAACATCTGGACCAAATATAAGTTCTGGTTGGTCATCAAACAAATTATCTAAATCCTCATTTTCAGCAATGTTTAAGATCTGGTTTATCTGTGATTTGTAAGGTTCATTCTTGACTAGTTTTGTTAAAGGGATTGGAATCTTTAGCTTTGATATCTTTGCTCCCAAATTGAAAGGCAAAGAGGATTTTTCTATTTGAAGGTTTCGAGTTTTAGCAGCAGGGATTTGAGTAGGATTGTCTTCTTTTTCTTTATTGTGGATCTCCTTATGTGGATTTTTGAGTGGAATTGAAGTGGATGGTTGATCAGCATAAGGTTGATCAGAGGTTATGTCTACAATTGTGGGGCTAGAAGGATTTGGTTTCTACCTAGGGGGAATTTGGAGGATCTTTGAAACAAGGGCTTCTTTTATTTTCTTGTGTTGATTTTGGGTTGTTTTATGGGTTTGCTCAAGGACACCTGCATTCCTTTTACTTCTTAGATTATCATCCTTGTGGACTTCAAAAATAACAGAGTCATATCCTTGTTTATAATCAAATGATTCACTAGACTATACCTGTAATTACTGCAGCATATACAGTTCCTACTCATCTTGGGTTAGAAAAACAATGTCCTCATCATTTATTCCCGTTAGGTCAATTTGTGTATCATGCTCTGGATTTTCTCACTGGGATGTTTCTACATAATTTTCGTGAAAAGGAGGCCTTATGTTTTGATCTCATCTGTTTTTCCGTATGTTTTGGTTATTTCTAAAATTTGGGTTTCTAATTGGAGGTGCTTGTTGGTTATCCCATTAGGGTTTCCTTTCCATGTTACCTATTCTCTCCATTAGCCTTTCCATGTTTTTGGCCAAGTTATCTATTTTAAGATCAGATGATAAATTTTCTTCCTTAGAAATTCTCTTTTCATTTCTAACTCTAGCCCTTTTAGCTAACAAATTAGCTTCTACACTAACAGCTACACTCTGCATTTCTTCTAATGTTGGGGGGTTTCTTTCACTAAGTTGGTATGACATATCGGTATCAAAACCATCAGGGAACTTTGTTAACGCTAAGTCAGGTGGGGGTCTAAGGTTAACTGGGATTGCATTATATATGTTATTGAATCTAGTGCAGTAATCATGAATAGTTTCATTAGGTCCTCTCTTAATATTCTGATATTGTGAAAGAACTTGTAAGCGATTCTTTTTCGTTTCCCACCTATAAATAAACAACCTTTGGAAATTTGCTAGGTCTACTATGTGATTGGCAGGAAAGGCTTTAAACCACTTCTCGACATCACCAGTCAAAGATTGGGCAAAGAGTCTCATCTGGACATTGACTTCATCTAATTCATGTAGTTCAAAGAAGTCAGACATCTTGTTTACATGCTACTAGGCAGTGTAGTGACCAATAGCATCAAACAAGGGAATCTTACTCTGCTAATCTGTAGGCATAACATGAAGCTGGGCAGGTAAAATAAGAGGAGCATATCTATTTTCCATTGTTGTTGGTTTGGAGGGGATAAGATGTGGGGTTGATATACTTGGGATTAATGCAGTAGTAGATGAAGAACCAGGACTAGTAGGTGGTTAATGAGAAATGATAGGCTGGTGAGGGAGTGAAGATTTAATGGTGGTGGAGAATGGAATTCAGAAGGTATTGAAGTCGAAGGGAATAATGGTGAACTCAAAGTAGTGGAGAACTATTCAGAAAAATCAGGGGTAGTAGTAGTATTAATGGATGATTGTGGAGATTTCAGAATGTACTCATCAATTGATCTGTTGGCCTATTGGACCTCAAGGTCTGCAATGAAATCGAGATCTAGAACCATTCCGTATATTTCACTTTCAGGTTTTGTTTTAAATAATGAAAGACCAAATTTCTCATCAAAGGGAAGATCTTCTAAAAATAACCACTCATCAAGACATGAATTATCTTTAACTAAAGTTGTTTAACTAGCTGAACTTTCGTATTTTTTAGATTTTCTTGAAATCGGGTTGGGATTATCAACTAGAAGGGGAGGGTTGGGATCTAGATTAGCCCTAGTAAAATGAGTCTTTATAGAAGCGAGAATTTAAAAATTTTAATTGTTTTTGTAAGATTTTTCAATATAACTACTAACAAATGACTTTAAGAGGCTCAAAATATAGAATTAGAATTTTGTTAAAGCTTTATTAGGACTAAGGAATTGTTGGTTCCCTAGTGGAGTCGACACTATGTTATCACTCAAAATTTTCTCTAGAAGTTATTAGAAGAAAGAAAATGACCGAGGTAACCACAAACCAAATTTTGGGCATAGGCTCTAGCCAACCTAAGTCCAGAGCGGGCTCTCTATATATGATTTAGATTTGTTTGATGGAATTTTAGGCTAGTTCTTAAGGTTCAGGGGGTTTTTGATTTGTATTGAAGATTGGGTGGTGGGGTTATTTAAATAGATAGGATGATGTCTCTAGTCCATTGGGCTATGGAGTCAACAAAGGAGCAATAGGACAGGATCAACTCCCTAAAGGGAATGTTCAAAGGGCAAGATAACAAAGTAGAGTGGAGGTCTTTAGGCCAGAGGGATGGAAAAGGTTTTAATCAAAGTGAGATAGAAATTAAGAATTCTCAAACCAGGATTGAAACGAGGAACTAAGGGTAATAAAAAACAAAGGGAAATTAAGAATCCTTTGCTATTGATTATAAAGAAACAACCTAAACTAAGGAGCAATTAAGAATTCATTAACTTAGATTATCAGTAGAAAACATGTATTTGCCAAACTGTTATAACAGAGTGTATTTAAACAAATTTTGATTCAATACTCTAGTTATGGCATTCAGATTTAGATAAACATTATGGAAAAAACTTTAAAACATAACAAGAACATGAGAAAATACTTGTCTGCACTTCACTCTACACATGAATCCTTTGAAATATTTGGTCTTTATTCATTAATCCATCTTGTTGGCTCAGTCAATGCTCCAATGGATTTACAGTCTTTCGATCAAGAAGTCTATAGAAAAGTCTAAGAATCCACCCTACATACTTCAAATTTTGAAGTATTTATACTAAGGTTTTATTACAAATATCTTAAAATGACTTGAGATTTAATCTAGGAAATACAAATATCTTCTCTCACGAAGATAGAGGCAACTATTGAACTGCTTTCATGCTGTCCCATTTATTGTGACATTGCTGGCTGTTATTGTTTGTTTTTAGCTTTTTGTGCTCTTTGTTATTTGAATCATCACGTTGAAGGCTTTATTTACTTCTAGATTTCATGTAATACTCTCTGTCATTGATACTCTTTCACTCTGATGTCATGTCTTTATCCTTCATTGTGTTTTTCCTTTGCTGTACAATTTAACTTTTATTGTGTGTTCGAACAGTAAGTTATTTTGTTTCTACATGTATCAGCATCAAGAAGGGGATATTGATAAAGTCTTTGTATGTTCCATTCATTTCTCTTCTAACTGCATCTTTGGTCTGGCTCCTCCGCTTCGACTGTATATGTCTCTGTATGAGTGTTTTCTTCTCAGTTTTGTGTGTGATCATCTTCACCTTTGCTCTTTGTATAGTGGTCTTCTTCTTCTTAATATAGGATTTTAACAGGTTTTTCGCTGAGTCTTGGAGTAAACATGTTCTGCGCCTAGTATCAGAACTGTTTATCCAAGCTTTGGTCTTCGACTAATTACCTATAAAATTCAACCATAATTAAGAAAACTCGGTCAGTTGGAAAGGAACTTGATGGCTTCATTTGCATAGGGATGCCTGGGGAAGGGGTCGTGGTAGTGTTTTGGACATGAATGGAGGTGGAATTGTGTCACAGAGGTTCAAGGTGGTGCTGAAGGGTTTTATGGGTTTAAATAGTTAAACGGGCGCAAGGCATGCAAACATGGGTTTTCAAGGTTTAAAGATTAATGAGAAAATTTTCAAATAAGGCATGAAATTTCATATTTATGGAGGATAGGTGGTTTATCGGATGAGCGAGGAGGTAGTGTTAAGGGTCTCCGCACCGCTTTTGTGGCGTGGGTGGTTTTTAGGAGGGACCACTCGATGTATGCCAACACTTGACATGTAGCCATCAGGGGATCAAGGAAAACTATTAGGGCCCAACCCTGACCCCCTTATTTATGTAATAGGGTAGAGTCATAGTTATATTTAGTTAAAGAGTCAATAAAGCCCATATTAATAATTGTAAGTGGTTGACCTGCATTTAAAGAAGGGACCACAGTTAGTTGCAAATGGGCCATGGTATTAGATAGATGGTATTGATAAGGACCATGGTATCGACCCATGGTATTGAATGTATGAATCCTATATAAAGGATAGAGACTCACCTTGAGGAGCATCATGTCTTATTTTGTAATTGAGCCCAACTCTATTCGAGGTTGCCCCCTCGAAGAGGCAAGTGAACATTGCTTTCCTTTCTGAATAATAAAATACATGTTGTTATTTCTTATTGGTCTGTGTTCTGGGTATATTTCTTCACATATTTGGTATTTTGGCATCTTCTCGTAGGTCAAGAGCATAACAAGTGGTATCAGAGCACTTTCTAGGGCCAGTGGGATCTCCATTTTTAGTAGAATTTTTTTTTGGCTAGAGACGTGTTCTGGCGTCTTTAAACTATGCGATCTATCATTGAGTGCAGAAACTTGCGGATTTGGGGAGGCATGCACGTAGGAAATACAAGAGGTGGTCACGCTTTTTGGTTAGTGCCCTAAAATATTGGGCTGAGTATTACTGTCAGATCCTTATGTATATTGCGATCTGTAGCACCTGACACTCCTTGAGACCATAGTTCCCTTACCTCTCTCTCTAGATCACACATCATATTTTCCAGATTAGATCTTGTAGGTTGGGTTTTGTCATAGCTGCAACAATCAGTTCCTCCATTCAGATCTACATGTCCACCATTTAGATCGATCAGATCTGCCAATCAAATCTATCAGGTCTACCATTCAGATCTAGTAGTTTGGGTTTTGTAGTAGTCACAACAATCAAATCCACCATTCATATCTAGCAGCAGGGGTTCGACCACTACCACATTCCTACTCATACTCTGCAGTTGAGGGTTTCGTCGATAGATCTGATTATTTGTGTGGCTCCTATACCTGGGCACGATTCTCGCAAGACATTGGGCAGAATTAACTTTTCTGGGAATCGACTATTGAGTAGTAAAACTCCTTTCTGAGTAAAAAAAAAAGTCTTAGACCCTCCCGGGACGCTTATAAGAGACCTAGCCCATAAGAATCAGGTTGACAGGCTGAGCAAGGTGGTACCATTCACTTGTCAACATCAAAATTTCAAGTGGTCCCAATTTTTTTTTCACAGTAATGACCAATGCACTAGATTTGTGCGTGGTACAAACCACAACTCAAGCTATGGCCAATGAGAAGATAGACACCCTTGAACAAAAGTTGGAGGAATTAACAAAGTAGATCCAGACCATAAATGACACAATCACAAAGGGCAAGTCAGTGGAAAAATCAGAGGCATATGATTTTAATGAAAACCTTGAGGGTGAGTCTGGCCATTCTCTTCACTTCCATGGAAACCACCAACAGTCCCAGCCTCAACCACCCAAGCTAGACATGTATAAAATGATGGCTCTCATTCGACCATATGGCTAGCACAAATGGAGCAATATTTCACATTGAATCACATCAGAGATGATGTGACTAAGCTAAGTGTTGGAAGCATGTACTTGGACCAGGAAAGATGGCAATGGTGGCAGTGGCATCAACGCTACTATGCAAGGCCAATGACTTCACAGATATTCTCAAAATCCCTTTATGATCACTTTGACCATCAATCTGACATTTTGGGTCGTCTTACTAAGCTCTGATAGACAGAAACAATGCAAGAATATATTAAAACATTTGAAGCATTAGAATTCCACAAACGAGGTCTAGCAGATGAATTCTACTTGTAATGTTTTATCAGTGGTCTCAAAGATGCCATACAAGCCCACGTCTGACTGCAACACCCAGTCTCATGGCTGGAAGCATGCAAGACAAATCGTGAAGTAGAACATGCATTAGCGGCCTAGTCAACTCGTCCAAATTTCATAGCCAAGGGATGCCCCACCCACGCTCCGAGCACTACCCAAACACTTAAGGTTCAAAAGGTGTCACCAGCAGAAATAACGGAAAGAAGAAAGCAATGATTTTGTTACTACTATGATGAGAAATACTCCCTAGGGCGTAAATGAAAGGAACCCAAATTCTTTCAAATTGATGCTATTGATCACAGTTCATCTGAGGAAGCCCCACCATTTGAGAGACCGGAGGAGGAAGATGAGGACAACCAGCTGGAAAATGAGCTCCCAGCTACACCTGAAGAACCAGTTATCTCGCTTCATGCTTTGGGAGGAATTTCTTCTCCCCAAACTCTCAAAATCATAGGTTTTATTGAGAATCGCCTTGTAGTAGTCTTGATTATAGTGGCAGTACGCATAAATTTATCCATCAAAGAGTCACTGAAGTAGTGCATTGTTTTGTCAGAGCAGTCTCTAATTTCTAAGTCCAAATTTTTGATGGGGGCACAATGAAATGTGAAGGCTGCTGTGAAAATGTCGAACTTCAAATGGGGGATTATCACCTAAATACCCACATGTTTTCCATCAACATGTGTGGGTGTGACATTGTCTTGGGTGTTGAATGGATCTGCACACTTGCCCTAATCAGAATGGATTTCCAGGAGTTATATATGAGCATTAAGCAGAATAACCACACACATACCCTACACGGACTCTAGGCAGTTGCTACTTCTATCATCAGCTCGCATAGGATGGAAAAATTGTTAAAAAAGGGCCACGATGGAGTTATAGCCCAATTTAATGCCATCCGGGCCTTCCAACCCACTTCTCTTCATATTCATCCTGAGATGCAACATGTCTTAAACAATCCTTTGCAGGTCTTTCACAAACCTCATGAGCTTCCACCCCCGAGAGGGGAACATGATCATAGCATTACTTTGGTCCTTGGGGCACAACCACCAAATGTGCGCCCATATAGATATCCTTTCGCCCAAAATAATGAAATTGAAAAAATCATCAAGGAACTCTTGGAAGCCAATGCAGGCCATTCAGGCTTTCAGAAGACTTATGTTCATACTCGACATTCATTCTTTTTAACAGGCATGAGAAAGGACATTCTTAGTTTTGTAGTTGAGTGTGATGTGTGTTAGCACCACAAAGGAGAAAAACTCAAATCCCCTGGCACATTAGAACCATTTCCCATCGCTGCCTCAATCTAGATGAAGGTTTCTATAGATTTCATTACTGGTCTTTCGAAGTCAGGCAAAAAATCAATCATCATGGTGTTTGTGGACAAACTTTCTAAGTATGCTCATTTTTGCACCCTACCCCACCCTTTTACAGTAGCTTTGGTGGCTCAATCTTTCGTGGACCAGCTCTTCAAATTGCATGACATGTCCACTTCCATTGTGTTTGATCGTGACCCAATCTTCACCAATAACTTTTGGCAGGAACTCTTCAGGCTACAAGGTACCCAACTACAACTCAGTACTTCCTATCATCCCCAAACTGATGGTCAAACTGAAGTAGTCAACAAATTTCTGGAGACCTACCTTAGGTGTTTCACTTCAGAAAGCAACGCCTATGGGTACAGTGGTTACCTCTAGCCGAATGGTGGTATAATACTAACTATCATGCCACCACCAAAATGACTCCATATGAAGCTGTTTATGGTCAACTCCCTCCTTCACCTACTTCTTATATCCAGGATGCTGAAATGTACAAGAAGTGGATCAACTCCTACAGAAACGTGTAACCATGCTAGCCCACCTCGAAGAGAATCTCCATCAAGCTCAAAATCGTATGAAGCAAAAGGCAGACCAAAATCATCCAAAGCACAAAATTCAAGAAGGGGATCAGGTATTCTTGAGGCTGCAACCATATAAGTAAACATCAATCAAAGACAAGAGTTGTCAGAAATTATCTCCAAAATTCTATGGACCGTACCAAATACGTCAGTGCATCAAAGAAGTATCCTACAAGCTAGCGTTGCCACCCACTATAAAAATCCATCCAGTCTTCCATGTCTCATGCCTCAAGAAAGTGATTGGGAACCATTATAGAATTCAAACCAGTCTACTGGAATTGGATGAAGAAGGTTCAATTTGGCTCCAACCTAAATAGGTTCTTGACACATGAGAATGGCACCTGCAAGGCCACATGATCAAGGAAGTCCTCGTCAAGTGGAAATACACCTCTCCAGAAGATGTGACATGGGAACCAGCCACTGTTCTTCAACAGTTTCTGCAGCTTCAGTCTTGAGGACAAGACTATTTTTATGGGGGAGGGCATGTTAGGGTCCAACCCTAAACCCCTTATTTATGTAATAGGGTCGAGTCATAGTTATAGTTAGTTAAAGAGTTAATAAAGCCCATGTTAATAATTGTAAGTGGTTGACCTGCATTTAAAGAAGGGAACACAGTTAGTTGCAAATGGACCATGGTAGTAGATAGATGGTATTAATAAGAACTATGGTATTGCATGTATGAATCTTATATAAAGGATAGAGACTCCCCTTGACGAGCATCGTGTCTTATTTTGTAATTGAGTCTAGCTCAATTGGAAGTTGCCCCCTCAAAGAGGCAAATGAACATTGTTTTGCTTTATGAATAATAATATACATGTTGTTATTTCTTATTGGTCTGTGTTCTGGGTATATTTCTCCGCATATTTTGTATTTTGGTATCTTCTCGCAGGTCAAGAGCATAACAAAAACTGACTTATCAAGTGAGTAAAGGTAGGCTATCGGGCTCAGCTGATATGGCTATGGTCCATTAGATTTGGGTGATTGTGATCTGATGGTAGTCGAGAGGAGAAGATGCATAGAGGAAATGAATGGGAGTTGAGGGGGGAGGCCTGGGGTTGTAATTATAATGGTTTGGGATTAATTTAGGAATTAATCCTGGGTTAAGTGATCGGGCAAGGCTTAATCTTGGGATTAGGGAATCGGATGAGGTTAATGACGAGATTAACTTAGGTTTGCCAAATTAGGTAAATTAAGTAAGGTTGTATCGGGATATGGATAATTAATATAGTTTTTATTAAAACTAAGGATTGGGGTATTTACATAGGGATTTAGTTAATATACGGGAAAATATCAGGATTTATATAATAAAATCAATAATTAATATGAAATGAGATGGGCGGAGTGGGTTTTTCCTTAGTAAAAAGGTAAAAGGTATGTATTTGCGCACTTAGCTTTATACTTAGGATAAAATGCTTTTTGTGGGTTTTTGGAATGAAATAGAATATACATGGTGGGTTTTTACTTTTCCTAGGTAAATGGTGTTTAACATTAGGAAAAGGGGTTTTCTTAGGGTGATGAAGGAAAATCGTCTGTATGAAGGGATATGATTTTATGAAGGGGATTCTAGCACTTGAGTCCAAAGTCATAAAGTCGAGGGTCTGGTCCCACCAGAAGTCAGAGAAATGCTCCAAACCTCTTTGACTTATAAGATTTTAAAAGTACTAGGACATACTTGTAGATAGGAAATTAGTAAGTAAAGGGGAAAAGTGAATGTGGGGGAGTTAATCATATGAAATTGCAAACCTTTGACTTTGCTTCCATAGTTGACCATACATGTTGAAAGATGTGTCTAAACATGATGCATGCGCTTTAATCCAATTAACTTTGTAGTTCAACAAATTTTCTTCTACTTACCCATTTCTTACCTCTAACATGTTTTCTTCATTCCTTTGGGTGCATTTAGGATAGAAAACCCTTATTCATTTATGTTTCATTTGAAAATTAATCAATCTAATTCTAACCTTATATCATCCAAGGGATCAGATTAAGCTTATGGGCTCCTTTTATTTTCTCTACCTAAATATGATTTGCCAAGATTAAACTGTTTGGTCAGATTCTATTCTCTAATCTATAAACATAAAATTCAAAGCATGGAATAACCATGATTAAATAAATTGATTACCATGGATTGTGGCATGAAAAGCAAGTTGCATAGAATCAATATTATGCATAAAAGTAAATATTAGAGGAATTTAAACTTGCACACTTTCATGGTCTCTTTGTTTTTGGGGTTCATATATTTTCATTTTCTTTTGACCTTCTCTTATTCTTTTGTCCTTTGATTTTTCTTTTAGGACATACCCTCTTCACATTTTTTTATTTTTTATAATATGGAAAACATTTGCAAAAAGAAAAGGTATATACAATATTATGAGGGTGAACCTTAGTCATTCAAAATTATGACTCCTATTGGTATAGGAACCTAACAGAATGCATGAGTTTTCTTTATAAGAAAAAAATACATGCAACTGATACTACATTGTCCTTGAACATTAATCTCAACTCGGTCTTCCTCAGAATAGACATGCATGAGTTTCTGATGAGGGAATCTTCAGTTAACTGGAGTAGCTCTAGTTGAGTGCATTAATGCACCAACTGACTGTTAACTCACTGTTAGTTCCTCAAACCGTTTGGAACTAATTTAAGTAAACTTAACTCAGTAAACTTAGTAAACTAATTACAACTCAAATATAACTCAATCTTATCTCCTTACTTTAAGGGATAACTCTTGCATGACTTCAGAAAGACTTCTAACTTGAATTTATCCAACTAATTAATTTAAAATTAATTAATTAATTATTTCCATGTAGCTGTTAAAACTAAATTCGATTTTAATTCAAAACTTAATTCAAGGACAAATTAAACTGGAATATTCTTGTTCTCATATTTCAATAGAAACACTTACTTCATCATACATATCGGGTTGCTAAAATTAGAAAAATCACAAGAATTAATTAAATTATAACTTTATTTAAAATAATCATTAATTTTCTTAATGATAAAAATAATTAATATATAACTTAAACATATATCCATTTAAAAAAAAAATGTAATAATTTTTTTGACTATGAAGATTCATATTATTTTATTATGGATATTATTAATATGTAAAAAGGATTTGTTACAATAACATGACTTATCAATAGCACATTCCCAAAAAACTGTAACTCCTTTCATTTCAAACTTGTTCAAATAAGTTTTTTTTTTAATTAATGAATTTAATTAAAAACACAAAAAATATAACTACTTTGGAAATAAATTTTAGCCTTTGGATTGGGTATACTAATAAAAATATTCTATAGTATTCTATAGAGATTAAATCCATATACTTAATAAACCCTATTCCCTATTCCAAACAAACATATTATGCACATAATTATAGACATTGATTTACCATACAGGTTAATAGAAAGGATAGATGAAGTTAAGATTGGAGAGCACATGTGGGACTTAAAATCATACAATAACTTAATTTATATAAAGATATCTTGGTTAGAATAAAGGCAACATAGGAAAAAAACCCAATTTTCTTGACAATCAATATCAAGGGGCAAAATTATTCTAACACAAGAAAATTGCACTATCTTCAAAACAATGCTCAAGGGATCAATTTAGAAGGAGAAGAGTGGTTTCCAGAGCCTCAACATTCATGAGTTAACACATGTAATTCAGGGTGCACTTGAGAAGTGAAAAAAAGAAAAAAAATAGGAAATCATAATCAATTTTTTTCCTGTAAATGCTTCGTTTGATGAGGAATGCAAAATTGCAAGGAAAGCCTTGAAAAGGGCAGACAAGGAGAAGATGAATGTAAAGTTATATAAGGAGATTTTTAAAAGGAAGAAAGATGAGTTCATGCAAACAAGGCAAGAAGAGTTAATATATCTAAGAAAGAATAACCCAAATCGTTTTTGGCAGGAACTTCAACCAAGGAAGATGCAAACTAAAAATAATATTACAGCTAATCAATGGTTTGACTATGCAAGACAACTCTATGAGAAAGAATTAGAGAAAGAGCCCCCTCCCAGGATCAACACAACTACAAAGATTTTCACATTACACAAAGTGGAGCGAGGAATTAAGTGGTTGAAAACATGAAAGGAAAAATACTTGGTTGAATTTCAAGCATAATATCTAAAGTGGGGAATGAAGATTCTTGCACTGCACATCATGGAAATATTCAACAATGTCATTTGGCAAGGATTCCCAAGAGATTCAGCAACTAGTCTAGCAATACCCCTTTTTAAAACTGGAGACATTAATAATCCTTCCAACTACAAAACCCATATGATCAATTCTCTGTTTGCAAATCTCTTTAGCAGCATGGTACTCTTCAACAGCATGGGAGACAATAGAATTAGTAAGTGCATGGAAATAAAAGAAAAGAGGGAAAAAGGGAAAGCACGTTTTAGGCCAAAACATTATAAAATAGATCATAGTATCACATTGAGACACATTATTGAAAAAGTTTGGAGGGACAAAGAAGAGGTATTTTGTTGCTTTGTTGACTTCAAAAATGAATTTGACATGGTCCCTAGAGATAAGTTGTGGAGTAGAATGAAAGAACTTGAAATTCCTTTGTAGAGCCATTGTCCATGGGAATAATGAAGAGGTGAAAGTCAAAATTAGAACTTCAGTAGAAATTTCAGAAAGCTTTAGAAGTGACATAACAGTCAAGTAAGGCTCCCCTTTATCCCCTACTCTTTTTGGTTTATATATTGATAAATTGGAAAAGTGGTTTAATTTCAAGGTCAGGATGGCATTCGGTTGGGGGAGTTTGTGATAAAACTTCTTCTATAAGTTGATGACCTTGTATTAATTGCTAAATTGGCCCAGAGATTGTAGATGCACCTAAATTCCCTTGAGAATTTTTGTAAGGTTGTGGGTATTCAAGTCAATACTAGAAATACCAAAATAATGATTTTCTCAAATAAAAGGAAGAAGAGCCAACATACATTCTTCTTTGGAGGAAAATTCTTGAAGAATTAAAAGAATACAAGTACCTCAGTATTGATTTCAATAACAAGCTTAATTAGGAGGACTCCATAAAGAAGAGAATCTTAGGAGGGTGGAAAGTATTATATGCTCTTCAAAACACATGTAGAGAGGCAAATTTATGTGATTGGAAAAGGATTAAAGTGCTTTTTGGGCTCCTACTTTGTCCAGTGATATTATATGGGTGTGAACTATGGGCTAGTAGCATCCGTGTCTCAAAATGGAAGAAAATTGAGAAAATCCAAAAACGCTTGATCATGAGCAAGTTCAAAATAAAAATTTTGGTTCCTTGTGAGATAATGTTAAGTGAAAGAGCAACAATTCCCATCGAAGCAATTGCTATGGTGCGTCTCATAAGGCACATAAAAGGAATTAAGGAAATGGGAGTAGGTAGATGGCCTAAAGTTATCTTCAATGAAGGCATGAGTGAAAGAAAGAAATCATGGATGAGACAAAACACCAATTGGACGCAAAAATGAAATATTTACCTCAATGCCTATCCCACAAATAACAAGGAGTTAAAGAATTTTGTTATCGAAAAGTTCCATAAGCGGGTAGAAAGAAGAAGTAATATGTACATGAATTCAATCCCACTTGTGATATCCAACAAAACGAGTACATTGGAGCTAGCATTCCATGGAGAGAAAATATTCTTATTGCTCAAGTAAGAACTAACCTGCATCAACTTTGATGTGAAACAAGGTGGTGGAAAAGACCTAAAGAAGTTTGTGAGGAACAACTGTGTACTCTTTGCACTTCTAGGGTAGTGGAATGAGAAAAATATTTCATTTTGGAATGTGATGCTTTTAGAGACATCAAAGCTAGTTACGATAGACATTGGATTTTGGACATTGTCTTTTCAATAAGGGCACTGTTAGAAAGTTGGTCAACTCATCATTAATTTAAGTAAGAAAATGATTAAATTGCAAAAAGAAAAAAAATGAAAATGCCATAAATATTAAAATTTCTTTCATTCATTCATAAAGACTCTCTAAAAAGCTTTAATTTACCGTAAATGCCCTTTCTTCCATATCTAACCTTTTGAATTTTCACTTATGATAGGATTGAAACTTGGAACAATACCATGAAAGTGTTTTATTCATTAAATGCCATTATATTTAATATTACAATCAATGCATAACGATTGCTAATAACTCACAAGTATACAATTTGACCTTTTATAGTGAGATGAAACGTTTAATAGCAATATCATTCAGTGTTTAGAACGAATATTGAATGAAGATGTCCTAATGGATGGTATTGGAATTCAGAGATCTCAACATTATTTTAATCCATACATTTTTATTGTTCAAATAGTAAATTCGATCATCTGAATGGATCAAGAATATTATTAGTCCCTGCCATCTAGCAATGGGCAAGGACTATAGTAATTGAAAAGCCCTTCTTTAGCATTAGTTTCAATCTTTTCAACTCTGTTATACAGTGATTATTACAAAGTTCTCAAATGTGTTGTGTCGGGATAACAAAAGTCTTCGAAGTTATTATGGTTTGCCATCTTATTTGGCCTCTTCCCGAGGCGGAAGAGGCTGGAGCATAGCCTATTTTGCTTTAGGCCCTGTTTATTATTACTAACCGTCAATGGTTTCATGTTAATGTTGACATTAGTTTGGATTATCAGCACAATGGTTTGCGGGTTAGGCTAAATTATTAGCACAATGGTTTACAGGTTAGGCTATTTGAGCATGTTACCAGGTGTTGTGCAGCAGGTGCTGCAGGTGTCCATGCATGGCGGGAGGTGTCATGTTTCGTCCCCATTTCATAGCCTTGAACGGGTTCTTATGGTGCTGCTTCGCTTTCCGTTTTTCCTGCTTTGCCATTTGACTTGTTTGCTGCAACTTATGGGGCTTACCCTGAACGGGTTCTTATGGTGCTGCTTCACTTGCCATCTTTCCTTCTTTGCCATTTGACTTGTTTTCTGCAACTTATGGGGCTTACCCTGAGACTTCTCTCAGGGCATAGGATTCTCGACCAAAAGAAGACTGGAACTTAATGGGCTTAGCTGCGGTTGGATGGCAGGAAGAAGCCTTTTTCTGCAATAGGTACTAGATCTTCCATTGCCTTACAGGCAACTGGCCCTACATTTACAGGGCTTACCAAAGGGGAACTCAAGGTGAAGACCTTATTAAGCACTCCAATTGGGCTTGCTTCCCAAAGATCCCTAGCTTTCTCCCAGGAGTGATACAATGGCAATAGGAGAAATCCCACTATTACGGGCTCTAGGTCATCAATGCTCAGTTTAGAGGGAATCGCTCTGGAATGACATTGTATCTTAGGCCTCTGTGGTGAGGAGAAATCCACGACAGAGTAAGTGGGTCGAGTGATTGAGAATGAGTCGGGCGAGAGGGAGGGTTGTTAGCAAGATTGAGAATGAGGCAGGTGAGAGGGAGAAGTGGAGGCCATGTCAGAAGACGATAGTACACACCGCAAATATTTTTGCATTGGGAGAAGAACATAGATGCCCCCCAACGCCAAATCCTCCTCAGGATGGAGGGATGCGATGCGATGCCCTGCTTGGAGATCACTGAAATTGCACACGAATTGTTGGGGATTGTCCACCATCAGCTCTCCCACTTTAATTGCCTCCCAAACTTTTTGAATGCCACCATCGCTGCACCGTATAAATTTCGCTGTTGTGGTGGTTCTTCATGATTTAGCATAGCATAGATGATTCCCCATTGATTCTTATTTCTGGGGATTCTTATTGGTTTCCACTTAGCGTCCGCCTCACTAAAGATATTAATAACGAATTCGCTTCGTCTTTATCCGCCATAGACAGATCCCTGTCGCAGGTTCGATCCGCACGCTACCCCATTTCTCCAAAAGCCGGTGCCTCCAGTCGGCCCAGCCCAGCCCCTATGCTCGGCATGAAGGCACATATGCATTCACCGACTAATCTTCCTGGTTTGTTCCATTGTAGTCTTCATAGAAGTACTAATAATCTCAATTCCTCTACACATTCTCATCTGAATACGAGCTAGTTTGTCATGACAAATTCGCTGCTAAAAATTGTCGGTGTGGCGGGAGAATGGTTGAGGACAGCCCCCATGGCTCTTATACACTCCTCCAGCCACCACATACGAAGGAGAATCTCTTTCAGCTGCGGCCCAACAGGCTCTCCATATGACTGCGGCCCAAGATGCCTCTTGAAGATTGAATCGAGTCATTCTTATTTCCAGGTTCAGTTTTGGCCCGCTTTGCTATCGTTTCTGTAATGTCCGATAATGCTAAAAAGAAAGAACGACATGTATAGTTGCAGAGCAGAACGCAGATTTATTTACGCTTGTCGTCCACTTGACGATATATGGAAAAAAAACTACTGCAAAGGAGCGTTGTTGTTTACAAGGTTTCGTAAGCTTTGTTCACTGGAGGCGAGAGAAGTAGCAGTAGGTTCGAAGCCAACAGTTTACCTCGCAGTTGAACATACAAATCCAGAGATTGTTGAAGCATTGATCGAATATCTAGTGGAAAAGTCAGGACTAGAACCTGTTGTTTACCCATCAGCAAGGGCAAGAACAACGGAAGCAAGGGTCAAGGTAGAAGTTGAAGGGCCACTATCCCGTACAACGAGTACTGATGTTGCGGGTTTAGGGACTCAATCATACAGGGGATGTAACTTAGCGGGCTGACAGTCAGGGGGGTTAGACTGTTAAACAACCAAGAGGGAATGTAGCTTTACCGGTTAAACAGCAGGGCATGGAGCTTAGAGGGTTAAACAGCCAAGAGTTTGAACATTTAAGCCAGCAGCTAAGGTAGCAAAAGTAGCAATGGCCCTGACATCTGTTTGGAGAGCACTGCCATCTGTTTGGGAAGCTAAGACACTTGTGCTAATTTACTTGTGGTGCTGATTTGGTCAAGGTTAACGTAAGTCAGGTCATTTGTACGTGTTAGCTGCTAATTATTCATTGTGTACACATTTCATTCTATTCAGCATTTTTCCTGCAGTGTCCGCTACATGTAACTTACTTTTGTTGCTATATAATAAAGTTAGAAATGGTTTCGTGGTTACCTCGCATCGACTTCAACTGTCCTCGAAACTTTACATCATATCGTTGTTGCAAATTCTCGGTAAGATGCCTGCATCTTCGATGTCATATCTTTTTTCTTTTCTGGCTGGAAAATGTTAGTGGTGGCAAATGCTGTGATCAGTATCTAGGTTTCTTAAGATTTACTAGGAAGACTAAGCTATGAAGGTAGATACCCCAATGGGGGATCACCATTATTTTTTGTGAGGCCCCACCTAGGAGTGTTTTAGGAGAATCATTAATTGTAAGTTCCCATCCATTATTTTTGTTAGGCTTCCCACCCATCTTTTTTGTAGGTTCCATTTTCTATCCTTCCTCGTGTAGGATGTTGATATAAATGAAATAAAATAATATTAGTGTCTACTGATGACAAATCTGAGGTCAATGAGACTAAAAAGCATGATTGATATGGTAGGGAATTTGAAGGATATTTCTCATGCTTTAGGAGATTAGGCATTGTAAATTATGTTAGACTTTTTCACCAACATCTTGTGTATATCGTCTTGCTTTTGGATCTCTTAGTTGAGCCTTAAGAGATGGGGAATTTTCTCTTTGTGCAAGTGCATTGTTTTGGTGCTAAATCAAAATACTAATCTTGCTACACTGCTATAGTCTGGACTTTGTTTTGTAATTGTTGTCTTTGTTTGTACTATGCTTTTAGCAAACAAAATATGATACACATAAGCATCATAGGGATATTACATTGTAGTATAATAGCTTGTAATTGCAAGACATTACATAGATACCACCACAAGTTAAGAGGACTCAGAAAGCATGACATCAAAACCTCCAAAGATGTTTTCATTGGGGTAAGGGAGGATGTTTGTAAAAATTTTCCAAGTCGTGGTAAATACATTTCACATTGTAGTACAATTCCTATAGAAAACTAAAAGACAACAGAGCTAAGAAATTATCATAACAGCACATGTTGTAGAAACAATGAACATAATTCAGTAAAGGACTGTCAAAACCTGTCACTACCTTTATTAATTCTGAACATGAAAAGAATGTGCTACATGAAAATGCCCCTAAACTGCTAGCTGCTGATTCAAGACTCAATGAATGAATCCATACCTCCGTGCTCTCTCTTATAGATCCAATAAGGTGTACTAGGATTTATTAAAAGGGTTTGCAAGTGACTCAAACTTAGGAATACAATTTTCTTTATCCTAAGTCAAACTCAGAAATAGAATTTATAATAGTCTCTCTTTATCTGGCCACACATGCCTCTCAGATTAGCTGGTGGTGGTGGATGCCTTATCTAAAGCTGGCGGGCCTGTATGAGCCCTCTCTTCTGTAACTCAAGAGTGATATGCCTCCTTGAACAATTGGGTGGATCTACTTGTGTAGAAGATTATTGGATATACTTTCACTAAGAATCCTCTTACTGATAATGGTGTTCTCCAACACACCAAGTTGCTATTTGAACATCTTGAATTTCCCTTTTGCAAGTGGCTTAGTTAAGATGTCAATGACTTGCCGCTCTGTTGGACATATTGCAGAACCATGGCTCCCTTCTAAACCGTATCCTTGACCTCAATGTGTTTGGATT
This sequence comes from Pinus taeda, assembly GCA_000404065.3. Lineage (NCBI taxonomy): Eukaryota > Viridiplantae > Streptophyta > Pinopsida > Pinales > Pinaceae > Pinus > Pinus taeda. The sequence goes on along the minus strand of APFE030247238.1, from coordinate 6,800 downwards.
GATTGTGAAATACTAGATCTTTAGAGAGTTTGATCCGACTTTGATTATCACATTAAATCATAGTTGTGTCCAAAGTCTGAGTTGTCAATTGTGCTTTTTTTGCTAGCCTTGTGTGTTAGTAACTATAGGTGAACCTAACGCCACCGCCCCGACTAGACATACCAATAGTACAAGGATTTGTATGGGCTAGAGTGGGGAGTGGGCAATAATCTTCTTAGGATCGATTTGTCTCAGAGTGGGTCGGGGAAGTATATTATATAGCAATCGCGCTTAGAGTATTATATGAAGGGAGTGGAACAAAGTGTCACTTTGGGAAACATGGGTATGGGAAATTACATTGTAGTATGGTAGCTTGTAATTGCAAGACATTACATAGATACCACCACAAGCTAAGAGGACTCACAAAGCATGAAATCAAAGCCTCCAAAGATGTTTGTATTTGGGTAAGGGAGGATGTTTGTAGAAATTTTCCAACTCGTGGTAAATAGATTTCAGTAAAGGACTGTCAAAACTTGTCACTACCTTTATTAATTTTGAACAAGAAAAGAATGTGCTACATGAAAATCCCCTAAACTGCTAGCTACTGATTCAAGACTCAATGAATGAATCCATACCTTTGTGCTCTCTCTTATAGATCCAATAAGGTGTACTAGGGTTTATTAAAAGGGTTTGCAAGTGACTCAAACTTAGGAATACAATTTCCTTTATCCTAAGTCAAACTCAGAAATATAATTTATAATGGTCTCTCTTTATCTAGCCACACATGCCTCTCAGATTAGCTGGTGGTGGTGGATGCCTTATATAAAGCTGGCGGGCCTGTATGAGCCCTCTCTTCTATAACTCAAGAGTGATATGCCTCCTTGAGAATTGTGATGTGCCTTCACTTTCTTCTATATGGCACAATACACTGTTGTTGAACAGCTGGGTGGATCTACTTGTGTAGAAGATTATTAGAGATACTTTCACTAGGAATCCTCTTACTGATAATGGTGTTATCCAACACACCAAGTTGCTATTTGAACATCTTGAATTTCCCTTTTGCAAGTGGCTTAGTTAAGATGTCAATGACTTGCTTCTCTATTGGACATATTGCAAAACCATGGCTCCCTTCTAAACCGTATCCTTGATCTCAGTGTGTTTGGATTGATTGTGAAATACTAGATCTTTAGAGAGTTTGATCCAACTTTGATTATCACATTAAATTATAGTTGTGTCCAAAGTCTGAGTTGTCAATTGTGCTAGTAACTTGCAAAGTTAGATGGCTTCACAACTACCAAAACTGGTTTCCATATATTCCAAGTTTGTTGAATTGAGTGCTATAGAATTTTGCTTTTTGTTAAATCAGGAAACCGTGCGTGAACCTAACCCAAATAAACACCTTAAAGTGCTCTTTTTTTTACAAGCACTACTTGCCCAATAAAAATATGAAAAACCTTGCAACAACACCTCCATGTCACTGTTAAATGAACTTACAGAAGGGTGGGTTTTGCTAAATTTTAAGTGCACTAAATTTGGAAGAAGAACCCGCATCTGAAGCTAAGGCACAGTCTTACTTGATCTTAGTGTTGACTTAGGGAAATTCTTTAATTTTCCTTAGCTAAAAATAGTAAATCGAACCAGCATGCATAAAGATTTTATCTCAGTTCAACTTCAATTTAGTGAGGTAGTTTGACTTGGGTTTAAGGAGATAATTCACTTGAGTTGAAGAGCAGTTCGATTCTATATAGAGAAGGGCACAAATTTGGTGAGACATATGATTATGTTCTAGCGAGAATTTGTGCTTTGTGCTCAGGAAAATAGTTCCAGACTAGTGTGTGAGGTTAGGTAGAGTAAGAGCGCATCACTTGAGGACGTTGAGATAGCTTGTGCAAGGAGGAAATTTAGGCTGCACAATTGGCACAACCTGTTCAAGAGAGAAGCCAGATTGGTCTAGGGTGTGTAGGATATCGTATTGAGGAACAAAGAGTTGAAAGAGAAATTTTCCAATGCTTTGTAATTAATTACTAAGAATTTTCTAAGGAAATCAATAAAAACACACAAATTAGAAGGTTTTCTCCAGTTGGGGTTTCTAGGGTATATCTGTTGTCTTCTTAATTGTGTGCCTGTGTCTTTGTAAATTTATTTTCCACTTCAATTTTGTTAGCATACTGAGTATATTTGATCTTCACGGTTCAGTTTCTAGTTTTTGTATCTCATAATTCTGTTCAAATTAGTTGCTGGGTATTAGAAAAATATCAATCATCAACATATCTCAGTCCAAAATACACTATGCCCTTCAAGTACCTGAGCACATATTTTATGGGAACTCAATGAACCTGCCTAGCTTGCACTATGTATTGACTCAACTTTTGGTTGCAAACAAATGTTAGTTCTCGTGTTTACTATATACAATAGGACAACTGTAAAAACTGGTTTCCATATATTCCTCCTTTGTTGAATTGAGTGCTATGACAACACACAAAATTGTATGGCTGAGCAACTGTGTATTTGTTGCCAATTGCCCGATCTTCAAAGTGAACATCTTTGTGATTAATCTTGTATTGGTTAGCTATAGTGGATTGTATCCCCCCGCTTAGCAAGGTCTCTGGTTCCTAGGACTGTCCAACATTGTTTCTCCTACCCATGTCCAAATATTCACTTAAGTGAGATTCTTCCTGGGTATTAACTAAGAAAAGTAGCTTATTAGGAATACCTATTCTGACTAATGTTAGTAATGTCTTTAAAAGAAGGAAATTCATGGTCTGAACAACACATATGAGGTCCGAGGAGGAAAATTGACTGGAGAAAGAATCAAACTAAAGAACTTTGGAAATCTCATGAGGGAGATAAATTTAGATATAATGGGAGAGAATAATAATGCAAATTTATACATATGTTAATGTCATACTGCAATTTTTAGAAAGGATCCAGATCTTTACAAAGCTGATCTTGTTTTGTAGATTTATAGTGGCTTGCCCCATATTTCACCAATAGTATACTTAGCAGTAAATAATTGCATCTTTTGACTTAGGATATCTCTATATGCATAGATCTATTTCTACCCATAATTCAATTAGTTGGTGGCTTACATCCCTCGAATTTACTCTACCATCAATACAGATTCCCAAGCAAAGAATTAACTTAACTAGAGATCTCTGAATATAAATTTTTATTAATTTAAGTTAAAAAAATAGGACTTCACAGCAGGACAAAGGTTGGCTGTACTTGTTTTCTAGATTTATAATGGGTTTCCCCATAATTCACCAATACAATATTTAGCAGCAAATAGTCTCATCTTGTGACTTAGGATATCCTTATATACAGAGGTCTATTTCTACCCATAATTCCAGTAGTTAGTGGCTTACATCCCTCAATTTTACTCAACCATCAATACAGATTCCCAAGCAAAGAATTAACTTTACTAGAGATCTCTGAATATAACTTTTTATTAATTTAAGTTAAAAAAGAGACTTTACAGCAGGAAAAAGGGTCTGCTTCCCACCATTTCCCTTGTGTTCACAAAGATTACAATATTTAGGCTTTGCTCCATATTTCTTTTAAATCGCCTTTTGTTCACAAAGATTACAATATTTAGGCTTTGCTCCATCTTTCTTTTAAATCATATGTGTTGTTTTTCTTCATTTGAGCACAGTTTTTTACCCCAAACAAAATTACTTTGGCTTTCAAGTCTACAAACAAGCAAATATTCTAATCTTATGATCTGAGGTATGGCTTTAGAAGCTACATTTATCAAAGATTTTTGGCCACCTTTTTGTGAATCTCTGTTTTCCCTGTGAATATGCAGAGATCTATTTCTTCAATTTGACATGAGTGTACATGTGATGTGACAACACAGAAAATTGTATTGCTGAGCAACTGTGTATTTGTTGCCAATTTCCCGATCTTCAAAGTGAACATCTTTGTGATTAATCTTGTATTGGTTAGCTATAGTGGATTGTATGCCCCCCCTTGGAAAGGTCTCTGGTTCCTATGACTGTCCAACATTGTTTCTCCTACCCATGTCCAAATATTCACTTAAAGTGAGATTCTTCCTGGGTATTATCTAAGAAATGTAGCTTATTACGAATACCTATTCTGACTAATGTTAGGAATGTCTTCAAAAGAAGGAAACTCATGGTATGAACAACACATATGAGGTCAGAGAAGGAAAATTGACTAGAGAAAGAATCAAACTAAAGAACTTTGGAAATCTCATGAGGGAGATAAATTTAGATATAGTGGGAGGGAATATTAATGCAAATTTATACATATGTTAATGTCATATTGCAATTTTTAGAAAGGATCCCAATCTTTACAAGGCTGATCTTGTTTTGTAGATTTATAGTGGGTTGCGCCATATTTCACCAATAGTATACTTAGCAGTAAATAATTTTATCTTTTGACTTAGGATATCTCTATATGCAGAGATCTATTTCTACCCATAATTCCAGTAGTTGCTAGCTTAGATCCCTTGACTTTACTCAACCATCAATACAGATTCCCAAGCAAATAATTAACTTAACTAGAGATCTCTGAATATAAAATTTTATTAATTTAAGCTAAAAAAATAGGACTTCACAACAGGACAATGGTTGGTTGTACTTGTTTTCTAGATTTATAGTGGGTTCCCCTATAATTCACCAATACAATGTTTAGCAGCAAATAGTCTCATCTTGTGACTTAGGATATCCTTATATGCAGAGGTCTATTTCTACCCATAATTCGAGTAGTTAGTGGCTTACATCCCTCGATTTTACTCAACCATCAATACAGATTCCCAAGCAAAGAAATAACTTTACTAGAGATCTCTAAATATAACTTTTTATTAATTTAAGTTAGAAAAAGAGACTTTACAGCAAGACAAAGGTTCTGCTTCCTGTTGGAAATAATACTGAGAGGGGGCGTGAATCAGTATTATCAAATCAGATAAAAATTTTCAATTTCATACTCAGATTCATATACGCTACTTTAATTAAGTGAACCAGCATATACACGCGACTGTGTCTAAAGCTACTAGCGTATACCCAGAGATCTTATAATTCAGTTAACTTATCTTCAGTAAATGCATCAGAACATTATTAACCATATTAACAGTAATCAGGTGCAGTAAACAGAACAGATCATCACACATAAAGAGCACACATGAACACCATGATATAAGGTGGAAACCCAATGTGGGTGAAAACCACCTGCTGCAATTTGTTTCTATCTTTCATTAATAAGAAACTTCTTTTACGATGTACTGGTGCAGTCCTTTACCAGTACGCAGGCTTCTACCTGCAGAAGGCTACAACCTTCTTAGCTCTTGTACTAGTCATTCCATTTACTAGTACGTAGGTGCTGACCTACTGAAGGCTCCAACCTTCACTCGTTTTCCAGCTGCTCCTGGAAGGGAGCTACAACCCCCTTGGCTCTTGTACTGGCCAATATGTTTACCAGTAGGTAGGTGCCGGCCTACAATCATCCAGGGACCACGTTTCATAAATTTTCATACTGGATCCATAGAATAATCACCATTGCAATACAATCAATCTCTGAATCACCCAATACTGAAACCCTGTCACAGAACACAACCAGAGCCCACAACTCTGCAACAACAACTAGAATCAACAACAACCTGAAACCCAAGTCTCATAATGTATACGCTACTTTGACGAACCCAAACTGCGTGTATACGCACTTTTCCCAAGGCAAACCCGCGTACAGATCTGCAAATTCAACCTCATAACTTTGCAGCTACTTCAGACATCATAATATACCCAAATCATAACATTCATAACATGCGTCAATAGATCTAGTCTATCCATACTCAACCCATATAAAGATAATCATTCCAAGCCTTGAGATCCCAATCCTTCATTCAACATCCTTCACATGAGTGCCTCCTTGGTTCAGATCAAGCAAGACATCACCAACCCATAACCAGCATCTGGATCTCACACTTTATCAGATCTCCATCACTTCCTCACACTTGCACTCCATCTTGGCCTAAAGATCTTCTCCTTATATAGCCTTAGGCCTTGCTCAATACCATGGTCCAAAACCATAACAAACCAATACCATCAACTTCTAAACTAGGGATCAACACGTTCGTCGAGACGCCATGGTCCAAAACCATAGGCACAACTTCCAAGGAATAACCGCCACGGACCAAAGATAAGTTTTCCACATATACGCGCTTTTACTGAAGTAAACCTGCGTGTATACGCGGATTCTCTTTGACAAACCTGCGTATATCTCTTTTTCTACTTTCTGAGTGCCTGATCTGAGATCTGTTACCAGAGAGGGTTGCCATCACCTGTACCAACCTCTGAGCACCTGTACCAACCTCTGAGTGAGTTGCCATCAAGGACAACACTTGAAACATAATGCCAACATCGATGACTTATTTTTGTTTCTGTTCTGGGACCGTCCTCGTACAGACAAGGCATCACCATTTTGGTTGTCCATATTTTCCGTCTCATCTCCTCCGTCAGCAAGGCTGAGACTATTTCATCAAACTGCAAAGCAGTTGCATTGCTACCTATTGCAATAACCAGACTATCCCACGAATCGGGTAGAGAACACAACAGACTGATGCACTTATCCTCATCTGAAATTTTAATATCAACAGATAATAACTGACTTACCACAGTATTAAATGCATTCAGATGCTCTGTCACCGAGTCTCCATCTTTCATCCTCAGGTTATACAGCTTTTTCCGCAGAAACAGTTTATTCACCAGAGACTTAGATTGGTACAAAGTCCCTAACTTGTCCCACAGAGCCTTCGCCGTAGCTTCCCCTGATACATTCAGCAATACTGAATCTGAGACACACAA
>APFE030247237.1:0-26722 GCA_000404065.3 Pinus taeda | reverse complement strand
TTTTCATTCTTTTATTAATAAATTTCTTGTAGTAGCCACGTTGGCGCAGGCCGTGGACTGTTTCCCTCTCTGAGGGTTTTAACCATGTCAAAATACTGGTGTATTGATCTGTGATCTGTTTGTGAGCGGTGTCCTTTTGGTGTTCTGTCTGAGGAACTTACCCTGTAAATTCCTACAAATTTTGAATCTAAAAAGACCACTTTCTATAGAATTCAAAGCCTTTTCATTTACCACATATTTTTTCTTCCTATTTGGAGATGTTGGAAGAGGAGATGCAATATTATATCCTTCTGTGATATATTTCCAAACTTTGACTCTAAGAGACATTAATTAGTACTGCATTTTGACCTTCCAAAAGGAAAATTTTGTTCCATAAAATTGGGGGACCTTACCATATTTACTAGCCATTGTGATTTAAAAATCCTTCTTCTAGCTATTAGGCTAATCTTGAAGAAGATGGGTTTTATACCAATTGTTGGAAGTACTCGGGGGTGTGAATTAGTATTTATTTCAATTGTTATATTATGACAATTAATATTTTATCACAAGTTAAACCAGAACTAAAGAGGTAAAGCAAGAAAACAATTTTGTTAATGAATATAGTGAGGACTCTAATCATCATTCACAAAGATTCATGCTCCAACCCATATAAAAAATATTCAACTTCTTCAAGGCTCCAACCTTGAATGAGGACCCTAATCCTCAAATATAAATCCAGGTTCCAACCTGGTATCTCATAAAGCTTTAACCTTGAATGAGCACTCCAATCCTATAATATAAATCTAGGATCCAACCTAGTCCCTCATAAGGCTCCAACTTTGAACAAATATTTTCCAAAACTTTATAAAAACATCACTTCAAAATTTCATCTAAGTGGCTTCAATCCTTCTCCAAAATGCTCTCCAAAATATTCTTTGAGGATACTTTAGGAGTTGCTCCAATTTGTCTTCAAGGTATGCTTCATGAGATCTCGAAATCTTCTCAAATGTCACCTCAAAATTGATCTATGGTTTGCTTCAAAAGGTCACTAAGTTTTTTCCAAGATTTCCTCCAATTCTACTCCAAACTTTAGCTCCAAGAATCTTCAAATCTACTCTAAAATGTGTCTCCAAGATCACTTTCTTCAAGTCTGTTCTTGTGTTACTTCAAGACTACTCCAGATTGTCTTTAGAGAGACCTCAAAAATGCTCCAAGGCTGGTCTCAAACATGGGGGCTTCAATGACAAAGCAATACTATATCACGTGCATTCATATTGGGGTATAAAAATAAAAAAATCCTAAAACAATATATTAACTATATAATAATGGGAGAACGATTTATTTATTTATTTTTAATGTTAGATATGAATATATGTATTAATGGGCATTATTTATTCAAAAATTTGACCAGAAAACCATTGCAAATAGGTCTGCGAATAGGGAGGGTATGCGAAACACTGCGAATAGGGAGTGTCTGTGAAGCATTGCAAACAGGTGTTCGAATAGGAGAGTGTCTTCCAGGGTAAACCAGGGTAACTTTTTGGAGAAACATTATAAAAATTGGCAATGAATGTCTCATTTGGAGAAACTAGGTATGTGTTATTCCCAAGCTTCCAACCAGAAAATTCTAATTGATTATAGGAAATAGCCAATTCACTTAAATTCCTTTGCCATCCTTCCTCACGACCCACTGAAATCAATAACTGCATTAAAACAAATGTTATGAAAATGTTAAGAAAATTTGATTTCTCTATGTGGAAACAAGAGTATTTGGCATCACAAATAGTCCACGAACATGTACTTAGCATTCATCTTCATAACCATCTTGTTGAGATTCTCTATTATTTTATCAAATATTGCATTCCTTCATCCATTAGACATACCAAAAGTAGTATGTACACAATCTATAAGCATATGGACCTTCAAGAACTTAAAAAATTCGTCAACTTATAAATCCATATAAGAATTAAAATATGGAGGTGTAGATCATGCAAGGATTGAGGCTAAGGAGAAGGGTTTTCTTAAGTGGGATGTGAATCAAATTTAACCATTGGTAGGACTTTGGAATGAAATTAGTTGTTTAAAGGTTAGTGGTTGGGACAACAGGTGGGGATTAATGAAGCGTACCCCTAAGTTTTGTACCACCTCCCCCCACACACTCGAGGTGATGGGTGTAGTGGCCCTTGGCATGATTTCATGCAAGGGTGGTGGGCAAGGTGGAAGTGCAGGTGTAGGCATAGGTCTTATAGGAGTTAAGGGTGAATAGATGAGTAATGCTGGTGTGTTTGATTGCGGATGAAAGAGCTAGTGCATGAGAAAGAGAGGGCGATTCCATCCTCAGCCTCAAGCTCATAGACGACCTACAAATTCACACAGGTATGTTTTCTGGCTCTTCTCCTCCATTGCAATAATGACCTAGTTGGGATTTTGCTGGTGGGAGAGGGTGAAAATTAGAAATGTTAATGTGGAAGTCCATAATTGTGGGAGGAATTGGTGGTGGCATTAGGTTGCACTGACTTGGTTTTGCATCTATGTCCTGCTCCAGCCAGGTCTCACCTTTGCCTCTTTTTGTTTTAACCTTGCCTTGTTTTTCTTTGGTTCCCTGGGTTTTGAGGGTTGAGGGCTGAGCAGGGATAGCATAAGCGGTTATGTAGGGAGAGGCTACACGCTGAATGTTGAGGGAAGTAGGGGTTAGTTAAGATGTTTTCTAGGAGCAGGCCCTATTGTCGAAGCCATTTCAATTGTTGGGGTATAGCTAGAAATTTTCGTGGAGAGGGAAAAATTAGGACTCTCAGGTGGGAAACCAAGCATGAAATTTCCAAAGGCTTTGCACTGGTATCATGGGCTAAGGGGAATGGGTCTGCAATTCATGTCTAGCCTCCCGTTGGGAAGTAGTAGAGCTCACTAGCTTGTCCTAGGCAAGGGGAAGACAACCTGACCGTGGTTGTGAGGAGATGGGTGTGGAGATGAGGGCTCATTGTTGGTGGACAAAGGCCAGCCCCTTCTGGGGAGTGGGTCTCTAACCATGATGGCCTAGGTACTGATAGTGAGGGGAAAGGGGAGGAGCATGGTGATGTAGACTATACCGATAACTCAACTCAGGGATGGGAGAAATGCCATACTATGTTAAATGGTTGTTGGTTAACAAATTTCTTCTCTGAGCAGGTTTTGGGCACCTTCGCCATGGCCTGACCCGTGAAAGGCCGTGGACATGGAAGACGGGGACAGGTGCCCAGGAATGAAAAGGACCCGAGCACATCCGAGCCTCGTAGAGGGAGAAAATCAGTTGAGCATCTTATCCACAAAGCTGCTGAGGCATATCATGAGGGTAATGATGAAGGCATCCGAAAAATCATAGAGGAATGGAAAGAGGAAGTTAAGCAAGGCAACAAGACTGAGGAGGACATGGAAAACTAGAGGCCCCTATTCCTAGACCTAGGTAACATTCGAGGTAGTCTAACTTAATTCAAGCAAATCCTGTATCTCTACTGGCTGATGAAAATCCTGATGGGAAAAGCTATGGAATAGATCTCGGTGAGCATGTTGTTTCTCTTCAAGGTATGCTGAGCTACAAATAGGACTTCCAGAAAATTCAGTTTCATCTCCATAAGAAAGATATTAGGCTGGACATAATTGAGAGACATATTCCATGTATCCTGGAACTATATGTGATGCCTGGATCAAATGTCAAGGACCCTAGGCCAATGGAATCGGCCTCGGAGGAGCAGAAGGACTAGATAATAACCCATGTTTATTTTTGTTTTCTATGTGGATAACATTTATTTTTCATCTTGGAAGTATATTTATAGATAGAAATCTAGAGTATGGTCATGAAACAAAGAAATATATAGCTTGTATAGAAAGACTGAAACTTTATTGTTTTTGGATGGCATACAATGAGGATAGGTGGCAAACAGACTTGGTTTCCCAATGGGAAAGTTGAGTCCACCTAACCAATCTATGTAGTGTAAATTTTCCTATAAATGAATAGAAAAAAGAGAGGACCTGCCAAGCTTAAAAAAAATAAATTACATGTACTATATTGAAATATGGCCCTCAAACATCTAGAACAACATTTGTAGGCCTAGAAACTCCACCTAGATGGACACTGGAGTTACACATCATGCTCAATTCAAGAGTCTGTAGTGCACATAAACATAATTACTAAAGTGTTATATAAATATATGGGCGTCAAGAGATAATGTCAACATAATCAATCTCTTCTTTAAATGTTTTTTCTTTTCTTTTCAAGTTATGGGTATTTATTTATATCTCTCCCTGACCTTCCTAACCTAAACCTTAATAATGGACTTCACTGGATTTAGTTGACAAATTTCTCAAGGTTTGAACTCCTTGTCTATTTATCGTAAGCACTAGAATATAAATATAAAAAAAATTCCATAGGAGTTTCTTTAGAAAGGATTTTATTACCTTCTAAAAAACCTTTCAAAATAATTTTTAGTAGAGTTTCCCACCAAAATAGGTTGCAATGGATACTTTTGTTAATAACTTGAGAAAATATTGAGTTAGTAAAATCATTTTTCAGCCATGTTCATCCATTTTAAGCCACTCTCAAGTCTGAGAACAAGTGGGAGTAGCCCTTTAGGGCCATCACATGAAAACTAAGTTTTCCAGCAGCCCCTTAGGGCTATCACATGAAAACTAAGTTTTCTAGTAGCCCCTTAGGGCCATCACATGAAAACTAAGTTTTTAGAAAATAAAGTTAAGAAAAGAACTATTAGTATAAAGATGAACGAAACAAAACCATCAAACCCTAATAAAATTAACTGTTTCTATTCTTTTTGTTGCTCAAATGATATCTTAGCAATTTCATCTTAGCAACCATCAAATGCCATTGATGTATCTATCAACAAGATAATCACCCCCATCACTTCTCTTATGAACAACCTATATATTTCTTCAGTGTATTTTTGTACCATAATTTCCTTTTGCTTCACATTTTTCAACTTTCAGGACAGATTCAACAAATAATCCATAGATAGACTTGTATTAAACAACAAAAATGAGAACATAATATATAATGTTTCTCGAATATGAGAAGGAATATGATTTAGACAAGTAGTAACGTTTCTCCACAAGTAGCAATGATTTATAAATGAGGATTGCTTCTCTTATTTATGAGAGATAAAACACTGTCCTTATCCATTGGTAGCTCCAAAAACATAAAGAAAATGCCTTTATCTCCCACAAGCCTAAGATAAGAACAAACAATAATGAATTTCATACTAGCGAACAATAAAATATACAAGCGATTGGTTTTGACCTCCTTAGGACACAAAAAAATGATGTAAATAAGGCTGAAATTGACGCAGATCTAGGGCCTAAGCTTTGCATGTAAGTTTGTCAATGTTTGACTTAATAAATTAGCTCTCAAATATGTTTTAGTACTCTGTTTTATTGTAGGTTCTAGTTCCATTTGAGGAATCCACCAATAATACATTTTGAATCAAGGTGTTTCATCCCAATAGTAAATTTTCTTCATCTTTTTTGGAGCTGTGAATTGAAAGTGCATACCTTGCTTCCTTTCTCTTTGTTTTATAATAAACCAATATTCTAGTGGAATTTTAATTATTTTTTTCATTTATTTATGTGCGAAAACAGATGAAGTTTTTTTATAAAATTGTTACCGGTGAAGAGAAATTTGTCATTGGCATGGTTAGGTGCCGAGAAGGTTGGACATTTACTGAAATCCAAGCTGAAATTGTGGATGAGGAAATCATTGAATACCCTTTTGATTTTATCCACGATGGATTAAATTTAAATCCAAAGCAAGTGAAAAAATGGAAAGTTTATACAACACTTTTAGGAATCAAGAGGAAACTAGGCACATTTGATTTGGAAACAGAGGGTTCAAATGTAGTGTAAAGAACACTAATATTTAAAAAAATTGAAGATAATGTGAAGGGACCTATGAAAAACAACCAAGAGATCAAAATATGTCTTTGTTAGTGGAACACGCCATAGTTGTTGATCCTAGTTTATTGGTATCTTGGGAAAAAAAAAAGTGAAAAGTTTAATGGAATAGTTTTCCAATGAGAAACTTACTCTAAAAGTATATTCATAAAAGGGAGAATCTAAAATAGAGGTCCACTGCGAAATTTGTGGCATTTATTATGGAATAGGTGATGTATCCTTGGTAGTGCAAAAAATGTGCAACTTCAAAAACAATCATATGAGAATAGGGGCCCATCAACAATGCCTTTCAATGCCAAGTGGTAGTGAAATTCCTTCATGTAACAAAGTACAACAAACAATGGTGGTTGGAGATCGATTTCATATTGATCAAGCAATCAAGATTCTAAATGATTTCAATAAGAAATAAGAGTCTAATTTGTTCAAGGTGGTGGAAGCAACACTTCCAGACTATAAGGACATTAAAAGTGAGAGTGGAATGTACATGATGCAATAAATGGTTTTGTTTAGTGCTGACAAGTGGTAATATTGTCAGTTCTCTATATGAACACATGAAATCAAAGAAGAACACTGCTACTACTACAAATGAGGCTTCACATGAGGAGATTGGATTGAGGAGTGGCATGATCAGGAGACCCAAGAATCCTACAAATGATAAGTCCCAACAAAGTTTGACTAGGTTCTTGGTCCCATCAACACCATCAATATTACATAGGGGTTATACAAGTGCAAATCCTTCTACTTCAGGTGTGTTAATTAACAGTTTAGACTAAAATTGAATATGAATTTGTATATTATTTTATTTATCTTACTTCAAATTTATTTATTTTTTATTGTGTTGTCATATTATTATAGCTCAATTATCTCCCTTGTTATTACAATGTTGGGGGAATTGGTATCCTAATATTTATAAAAATGGGGAGATATTGGAAACAAAGGTCCTAATGGATGATCAAAGGGGTGGAAAATTATGGGACATAGAGAAGCATATGAAGATCATGTTATGTTCGAAGGGTATTGAATGTTGTATTGATGGAATATATAGGCATATTCATTGCCAGAGGGATTCTAAAACATGGATTCCATTTGATTCATTAACATGAAAATTTTGTAAGCTGGTTTTGGAATGTGATGTCTTTAGGATGCAATTATATCGTGAATCAAGGTGCACCAATAAAAGAAGTGAACTAGATAAAAGAAAAGGTAGAAGATTGAACTATTTGACTCAAAATGAACGGAAGAATGCTGCAGGGGTTACAAATGCTAACCATAGATCAACAATGAAATATCTTTGGTGAGAGAGGGAAAAGGTTGCTACACTCTTTATTAGAATGAGATCCCTAAAGGAAAAAAAATTGAATTGGCAGAATGGAAGGATGTCTTTAGGTTTTGCAACGATGTGTGTGAGGCACATAAGAAAGGAGAATTACAAGGTAAAGATGCAGTTTGGGAATTTGTCAAGGATATATTTCATAACTTGTTGCATGCAAAAGAAGGGAGAAGGTATAGTACATCCACAAAATCCCTTTATGAGATGATCAAGTTATGGGGAGGTCCCAGATTACATAGCTTTATGAGCTTGAATCTGGATGGTCCTTCAATATCTATGACTTTAAGGCAAGTTAGAAAGTCATTGGAATATACCCTAGGGGAGAATGAGCACATTTTTGAGGAAGTCCGAAAAGTTTATGCTTCTTATAAAGCCAAACATGGTATAGATGGCCCAATTATTGTATGCCTAGCTGAAGATGAAATAATTGTGAAAAAATATGGTAGGCGGGTAGAAAAAAGCGATACAATGGTGGGTTTTTGTGGTACAAAAGAAGAACATCAATGCCAATCAAATTTATTGGTGAGAGTTGGTGAGGTAGCTGTAGGCTATGAGATTATAACAAATTATTTTAAGAATAATGTTAATGGCCATTATTCACTTGTTATTATTGCAAACCCTTTACATGAAAATATTCCTCGTTTGGTTGTGGTTTTTCATCCAACATGCAATAGGTTCACTGCAAATTTCGTTTATCAACAATGGGAAAAGGTAGAATATATGTGGAAGAAGAATGTGGAAATGAATTTGGGACCTATTTTTGGTCATTCCTAAGATGGGGATAACAGAAGAAGACAACTTATGTTGAAGGATTATTGTTCAACATCAGGGCTTCAATATCAACTTCCTTGGGAAGGGTGGAGGCTAATTGGGTTGTACAATGGTTGTAATGTAACAAGATTTCATGACCAAGATTACATCCACAACAATAAAAAGCTAGTGAATCCTTTGTTTAGCGGTCGACGAGAATTGGTTTTAGGAAATGAGTACATAAATTTTGGTCATGTCAGAATGGTTTATCACACTTTTAAGGTGGATGATCACACGATCAAGGGTGGAGATATAGAGAGCATTGATCGACAAAATTAGGGTCCCACACAATGCATTGATTCAAGGCATGTTCAAAGGTGTTTGAAAGAGTTGAGAAGTACACGAAGTGGAAAGTTAGAGAGGAAACTAGCTACAAAGACTTATATAATGATTGTTGTTGACTACATTGACATCTTTATGTCTCATAGTTTGAGCCTTTGGGAAAGAGTGTGAAATGCTTCATGAGTTCATCATTTCTTTACATTATGGTTATGTTGGGTACATAAATAATCTCATACTAATGTCAACATAAATTACATCAGTAGAGAGGCATACCAAGTTGTGAAAGTTTCTTGCCATTTTGTAATTTTGTTGATAAGACTGTTTCAAGACCAATACTCTAACTTGCCATGAGTTTTGGACCTGACTGGGTCAGATGTATGTGAGAAATTATTTATAAAAGTTGGTGGGATGGTTGGAGTGGAGAGGGACTATGATTTCACTGACCTAATTCATGCTGTTGGAACCCTTAATAGAGTTGCTGAAGAAGAATCAAATCCAAAAGGGCTTCATTTTAATAAATCTCATAAGAAGAAAGAAAAAAATTGGAATACATTGCACCAAGGAATAATACAAAACATTGACATATTGCCATAGTATGATTCAATGTCCACATATGCTAAAATTGTAGAAGCCCTTAAGATTGGATTGAAGGATGCACAAGACATTTTATCAACTCTTGGAATGCAACTAGAAAATTACACTCAATGTTCTTGGTGGGTTAAACCATGGACAAAGGATCAAAATTATCCAACATTCCAAATTGTGGATGAAGTAGTTAAGGATTCTCCATCGAGTTTTTCCAAATCTATATTCCAATCTTCCTCTTCATTGGTACACAATGAAAGTGAATTGCAAATACTGGAAAGTGAGTGGAGACATGAGTTGGATGAAATTTTAGATTCCATTGATGAAAATGTAAGTAAAACTGTAAAACCAGTGGTGGATATTGATGGTAAGGATATGTTCAAAGCATATTTGGTTAGTTAGTTGAATGGAAATTTGATATTATCCAAAGATAGGTTGACAAAAGTGAGAAATGGGGTCTACTTTAGGCGAGATGGAAAGGCTCCACAAAAGGGTGTTTCAATTGGCTTTGGAATTTGATCATATTGTGGGGTGTTGTTTGAAAGAAAATCAATTCCCCCCACTAAATGTATAGCAAGAAAAGGTGTTCCTCGAATTACAAAACAAGGTATTTCTTGTGGAACATGGTAAATTGGAAGGGTTCAAAGAATAAGGAAGAAGGATGGTAATATGGTGTTTGATTACCATAATAACATTGACCTTTTGGATAGATTAGAAGGCATCGAGCTTCAATTTATGTTGGTATAGTAGAATAAAGGGGCAACACATGTATACATATGATTTAGACATATCATGAATTTGTACAAATTGATATCTATATAGTAATCACAAACTTATCATACAATGCTAGGAATGATACATACAAATTAGGAGAAAGTGATTATAAAGTTTTTTTTTTTTTTTTTTTTTTTTTTTTTATTTTTTTATAATTTTGTTTTTTGTTTTGTTTTGTTTTGTTTTTTGTTTTGTTTTGTTTTGTTTTGTTTTTTTGTTTTTAGTTTAGTTTTTTGTTGTTTGTTTGTTTGTTTTGTTTTGTTTATTTGTTTTTGTTTGTTTTTGTTTTGGTTTTTTTGTTTTTTTGTTTTGTTTTTTGTTTTGTTTTTTTGTTTTTTTGTTTTGTTTTGTTTTGTTTTTGTTTTTTGTTTGTTTGTTTTTTTTTTATTTTTAGAATTTTGTGAAAATTTGAACAAGGTTTAATTTTCAAAAACATTCTACTTTCACTTTCCTTATGTATTTCCATATGTTGGATCATTTATAAATAATTATTTGTTGTATTTTTGTTGATTTGTTTGTATGAATCTGATGTTAATTTTTTACTTTTTGGCTTTAGATCTAGTGAATAGTTCAAATGGTGAATGTTCAAAATAACTCAACCTTTTTTTTCTACTTGCTTTTGGGTGTAATTTTCTTTCACTAGTCATTCATCTTTTTGTAGTTGTGTTTCATTCAAACATTAATTTGGTATTTCCTCCATAAAAACAATATCATTACATACCTATATATGTATCCCTTACCTCAACAAGTATATACAATTTGGATATAAGGGTATCCCTTACCTCAACACTTATGTTGGATGCCTTCTACTATGGTTCCTATGAAGTTTGTCAATTTAATCATGAAAAGCAAGAAGAGTTGGTTCCTTTTTCATGAATGTGTTTCCTTTTGTTCCCGCCTTTCAATATTTTGTCTACAATACAAATATTTTGTTGATTGCAAGTTTTATTGTCAATCTATTACTTTTTTACTGATCCAAACCCCGATAATCTGCTTGTGCTTAATATTTCTCACATGTACAAGAATGACAACCCCAACTGCAAGAAACTAGACCCAAAATTATGCAATGGGTTAGACATGTTAGAAGAAACATGAAGAAACTTGTTACCTATAAAACTTTAGCCCCTCCTGAATTTTCTTTAAGGACATGGTTATAAAACTAGCCTCTTGTATGAAATGTTATTACGAGTTTTGTTTCCCCAAATTTGCTTAGAATGGTTACTTCGGATAAGTATCAAGAATTATTTTATTTTTTGGAAGTGGATCTGCATCTTTTCGGATGACGATCAACAATTGGTGCTCTTACTTGTTCCATTGTGTAAAGAGAGGGGAATTATTCACATTTCTGACTTTACCAACTTTGAGTTTTGCATGTAAGGATTTTATGTAATTATATTTTGTGACCTTAATCTATCAGATATTTAGACTTGGATGTTTTTTTGAGTATTTTTGAACTTTATCTATGTTAATATATATTTCTTGGATTATTCGCTTTTTTGGTATTACTTGGTGAAATTTGGAAATAGTTTTTTGTTGATGGTACCAATTTTTGCAATAATTGAGAGTCAATTGATGGTTTCTCCCTCAGTAACTGATACTATGATTATTTCTAATCTAATGGTGATAATTTATGGATTTTTCTGTGCGTTGCACTACCATTTCTTCTTAATTACTTTCCAATGGAGTGTTCATAGCAATAACCATCTTTATGTGGTGCCCATGGAAAAAATATGTAAATGATTTTTTTGTGTTCTATTTGAATGAAGTTATAAATATTAATCAAAATTTTAATATGAAAAAGATGGCCCAACGATATGAACTAGTTATTAGCCAAAAAAAATTCATAAGTGCCAACTTATTATTTATACCCAGAAAAAGACACGAAAAAGATACGGATAAATGTCTTGAATTTGGTTGTTTTGAGGATGCTTATTGCAAGCTTGTTCCATTCTATTTAGTGATCTTGAATTGTGATGTGAATGATGATATATATCTTAAAATATGTAAGATGGTACAATGAACATCCATACTTTACTATATTCTATTTGGTATTTAGAGAGATTTTCTTGTGGTTTTGGGTCCTTGTATACAATTTTTTTATCATGTCAGGTGGCATATCTTCAAAATTGTCTCATTGCCTTTGGATTTTGGATTATTGTATTATTTGATGATATTTTTCTTAAAAGTGAGTACAATTCTCATAAGGCAGACACTAATCTAAGTCGAAGAGGTGTTTGGTTTTTGTACACCACACTCTATTCTTAATTACAATCCATACACTAAAACAAGAATATGGGAACAAGGAGAACTTTTAAAAGGTATTATTTTACACAAGAAAGGGAAAAATGTGGCTTGACATTGGGGTATTTACACCTAACATGGAAATCTTTGAAAAGGTACCCTATTTCGCAGGCGAGCAATGTTGAATCGAGACTTCACATGGTCAATCAATTGGGAATTCCTCCTGGTGAATATGAAATCATCACAATAACAAGGCATAATATAGTCAAAGGAGGTTTAAGGATAATCACATTGAAAGTTTGAGTTACAACGAAGGATATTATTGTTGAAGTTTGAATTAAAGATTTGGATCAATTTTAACAAACTCCTTTCTAGATTTCACATAAAATTAATTAAAAAAAACACAAAATAATAAATTAGTATATGTCTCATAACCTAAACCATGCCTTAAAAATAAATTATTATTATTATTTATTTATTTGTTTTAAATATTAATTTTACTATTTGTCTCATGAATACTTATTCGCCCTTGTCAGAAAATAAGCCTTGAACTTAATTTGGCAAAGAACACAATTTTTTAATAATTCCACGAAATTGTCCATGTTTATGAGATGGATATTTCATAGTCAAATCATCTACAAATTGGCAATAGAGCAAGCTTTCACATTGAAGAAGGAATAATCCAATCGAAGGAATAATCCAGTCTAGAGGATTGAAGATGGGAGGGTAATAATTGAAGGTTGATTATAACTTTCAGTAGGGTATTCTCTATGTGACTACCATTTTTCATTAGAATTTGCTAGAGTTTTCATTTTTATATGTTTTTGGAGAGCTTTGGCAATAACAAGATAGCAGAAGGTTGTAGTAACAAAATCTCCTGCAATAAACATTAGCCAAAACATGAAAGATTGAGAAGGTGAAAATATGAAACTATGGAACACAGTTTAAGGTTATTATAATTAGAAATGTACACGTACTATGAGTCTTTTCAAGCAAAGTAACCCAACGTTAATGGAAATAACCAATAACTTCTTACACAATTTCAGAAGAAGAAAAACAAATAATGACTTACAGTAGAAGAGAAACACATATCATTTTCAAAAGGTAGTTGGAATCATCCAAAATTTTTATTAAATCTCCAAGAAAATGTTGATACATTAACTAGTATTGCTCTTTGAAGCAAAAATTTGGAACCACAAAAATGGTTCTTCTATGTTTTTTTAAAGAAACATTACATTGAGGATAGTTACAAAAACAATTAACTATGAAGAATTGATTCCAAACTACTTTCATAACTATCTTTATTTCTACTTAGTCCTTATGGGGACTCAAAAATTAATCTTAGAAATTCAAGTTTTTGGTCTTGAAAATACAAAATATAATATCTTTTTCCAAAATAAATTGTATGTTTTTTCTTCATTGGATCACTTGGGATCGTTGTGCAGGCTCACTCGAGGAAGCTATAGGTTCTACTCCTTTTGTTGGTGATATTAAATCTAGGAATTTATTCCACATTACCAAGTTAGTATTTTGACACTTGATCAAAGTGTCATAGACCATCTGGAAATTTGTTATTCCTTTGTAGGTTGGATTTTCAGTGAAGAGAGTATTAACTAACAATAATAATTGAAAATCTCTCTACAAGTGATTCATAATTTTTGACCCTTTTAAAATTGTTGTTTTTTCATTGGAAGCATTTATTTTACTTTTTGCTTCCACTAATAAAGTTTCATAGGTATCCCATGGAAGAATATTTATGTGTTGGTACCAACATGAAGGTAATCCTGCTCGAACTCTTTTCAGAGTTTGAATTAAAGGCCAACACTGATTCCTTGATCTTTCCTAGTCTGGTTTTTGCATTTTTCCTGTAGATATTCTTTTGCACCATCTTATTTATTTCTATAAAAATGGGATGTTATGTCTTGAATATCCATTCTTCTCAACTCCAAAGAAAAGTTAGCATTCAAAAAATCAATCATCCTTTTTTCCAACTATGCACTTTGCTATGACTTGTGTTTATTGGAACAAATAACCATTTCTAGATCCCTTACCATTGTTTTCTCTTCTGCCATGACCAACATATGATCCCAAATTACCTTTATATGTTGGATGATATCATTCCAAATAATTTCTCTTGCTTGAATAAGAGACATATTACCTTTTAGTTTTTCTTTTATTTCCTTAATTTCATCACAAGTTTTTAGATAAGTTTTGTGGTGCTTTGATGCATTTTCTTTAGCCATGTTCAACTATCTTTCCTTATTCTTAAATTTCTCTTTAGTATCATCCAATTTTTTTTGTATTTTCCTTAACTCATCATATGAAATATTTAATTTAATCATCACCCTAGTGAGCTTATCATTAGGGTCTTCAGAGTCTGGTTGCACTAAAAATATGCAAACATGTGCATCTATATTTTGTTGTTGTCGTGCATTGAATTCCTTCAGAGTTTCCACCTCCTTATTTATTTCTAGCATTTCATGAGTTATATGCTATTTTTCCTTTTAAATTTGAGCTACTTCTGGAGCCAAGACATGCTCAATAGCAGGAAATTTCAACTTTTTTCTTAACAACCGGATCTTGGATTTTGCTCCTTGTAAATTTTTTTGGACAATTGTTTTTTCCTCTGGATTCATCCCAAGCTTGATAATTAACTTATTAGCTTCTTCATTTTGAGTTTTTATAGCTCATGAGTTAGCCTTTTCTAATTTAAATTGACCAATTAATTTCCCCAGCAAAGCCTTTGTCTTACTTGTCACTAATGAAGTTTTACTGAGATCGTTACAAATCAACTCTCCAGTTTTCCTGTGCAGATTTATCTTGTCAGGAAAAGGTATATCTTTTGTATTCACTAATAAACTAACTGTCCTAAAATCAACTCTATAAGTAATTGACTATGTATCAAGGTGTGTAAATGAGAGTTTCAACTGATTCGTCTCCAAATCCATAGTTGAAAGGAGTTTGGTTTGATAACCAGGAATATACTGTGCCTCCAACTGGGTAGAAGCATTAGTATTAATTTTTTGGTTCCTTTCCTCAATTTGTTCATATGAATCTTTCAAAGCTTCTAAAGATACATGTTATTATCCTTCATGAATGGGGGATGAGGGTGCACATTTAGCTCCTCCTATTTGTAATTGAAACCCAATTTTAGTGGAAGGATTTCCCTAGAATATTCAACTTTTGTTCCTCCTTTCTGCACCTTTTACCTCCTATTGGCTTGAGAAATTTATCCTTCTAAGTCCACAATGTATAGTACTCTTTTTAACCCTTTTTTAGAAGGAAGGGGAGTTTCAACTTCCATACTTCTTGAAATTTGGACTATGCCTCATTTTCCAATTTCTGCCATTCAAGTTTTGGTTCATGGACATAAGGAGAATAATAATTTTCTATTATCCTCTTAGAAATGATTTGATGATGATAAAAAGATGACTTCTCTCCCAACTGGAAATTCATGCTCTATAACAAATTTTCTACCTCCTAAGATGCTTGCCTGTTATTGGCAATGAAAGGCCCAAAAATCCTGGGTAATTTGAACAAATATCCTTTCTGGGCTGGGACAAAATGCACTTGATCAACATATAGGCTCTGTCTAATGAATTCCAATGAAAATATTCTCATAGGAATAAACATCGACAATCTATATGGAGGAATCTCTAATCTAATCTTTGTGTAATCCTCAAATGGAAACCAATCTCCAACCTTTAAATCTCTACTCATTTGCAACAAAGAATAATCTTTTGGAAAAATTCTAGGAGGGGCAACATGATTGTTTACAATTTTGTAAACAATTGACATGAAGGAAGAAAGGAAATAGGATAAACCTTGACTATTTGGTTGAGCTTTGACAATATTAGTCCAATTCACACTATTTGTTTATTATTATTGGGATCTGAAACATTCAATCCTAGGTCCATAAATTGATCAAAATGTACATATAGAAAAAAATATACTAGGAGAGGAAAATCTGAAACATCAAGTTATGTTGAAGTTAAGGAGATGATAATTACAAGTTTGCTCCCAAAATTTAGGAATATCTACCACAAAATTTGACTACATCATCAAATGAAATAAACTTGTGGCTTGACTATCTATCATTGATGCATCATCCCTTCCAAGGATCCTCATGATTACTTGCAAAATGGGTCCAACACCTTTAGCAAATCAAGGAACAAGGAACTGGGTAGAATATGAAGGTAAAACAATGTTTGTAAGAAAAATAAAAGCATAAAATTTCCTAGAATCCTCTATTGACAGGTTTTGAAAAGTCGAAAAATAGGTTTCATCTGATAATGGAAGATATTGATCAAACTGTGAAAAAGCTAGGGCCTGATGGATTAGTAATGAATAAACTTGGAAAATATTATCCCCTAGGGAATTCGCGATGAAACATAGCCGAAGGTACAAAGAGGAGGTTAACCAAGTGATAAATTCTGGAAATTGATAAGTTTCAGGGAAAATTACAGAGAATAAACCAAACTTGACCATTCTATCATAAACATTTGAGTTATTTTGGTTAGCTAGGACATTTTGGCAAAATTCCATTAACTTCACATGGAAAACTAAAAAAAAAATGCCGTGTTCAGTATCCATGAGGGGAATGTGAGTTGCAAAGCTTGAAAGGGTAACTTTCTTTGAGATTTTACACCTCTCTTCGAAAATTGACATTGTGGCAAATGCTTTTAAATACTTGGTATACTTGAAGTGCTGAGATAGATGCTTCGTGATGCTAGAGGGGGTTATTGTCTCTAAGAGTACGCATTGAAAATGAGTAAATTGGGGGAAAAATGAAGTTTTCTTGCCGAACTGTGAGCAAAAAGGAATTATTTGAATGTGGAAAAAACAGTACAAGCACGTGACGTGGAGGATGATGTGGAAAGATAACGTGGAGGGATGACATGGAAGGATGGAAGGGTGATGTAGACATGACGTGGATATGATGAATTTCACGCTCACCTGGATGTCACGCTCACTTTCTAGAGACCAGAGTGAAAACCATTTATCACTCATGGGGGCACCCATGGTGGTAAGTGGTATCGCCCTGCAACGATGTCAGGGATTATCTCAATCGTCGATCTCCTGACGAAGGTTTATTTCCAGACCATTTACAGGTTCAAACCTAGCATAATGATCAATTACGTTGTGGTTTCAGGTTCCCTATGTGTGTGGGTCTCGATGCTATTGATGCCATAAATCTTGAGAATTACGCTCTCTTTAACTTATCCGTCGCAGGAAAATGGCTCACCACCATATAAAATATTTGAAAATGTCTTCACATAGTGGACTTGCGCCACCTTGGACCAAAATTAGTTTCTCTCTTTTTTTAATAAAATTACATAAAACAATCCCAATTACATTTTGGCATTTCTTTGCATTTTGTTTTTGGCATATATGATTTTTTATATTTGAAACAGAATAAAAACGAGCTACAACAATATAGATAAATTATATGTCATTAAATATACACGAACATAATAAATCTTTCTAAAACATGGTTGATATGTATGTGCCTTAGACCATTAAATGCCACAAGTCATTATGAGATGTGCTTGAGTGTGGGTTGAGTAATTGCATTGTGGGAGAACTAATATGCATCTACAATGTATATCAAAAGAAAAAGATGTATTGTAGATAATTGTAGAATTCATGTGTGATCATAATAGAGGCACAATAGAGGCATCATGTCACTATACTAGGGATATAAATATAAAGGGGTATAAAAAAGGATAATGAAAATATGGATACCTACAATATTTAGTGAAATTAGGGGGTTTTTAAATTGGTAAGGTGTATTGGGTTTTTATTGGTAGGGGATTAAATAAAGTGTTTTTTAGAGGTAGTTTCCAATATGTAGTCAAATTAAGGGTATTGTTTAGTATGACACAAATGCACATGCTATGTTAGACGTTCATTGAGTGAATCCCCCGTGGTATCAAATAAATTCAAAAATGATCCTATATGCAAATAAAAAAGTCTTCAAAACTAGCTTGAAGTAATTCCAAGCTTTGCCCCAAAGGAAGATCAAGAGATGCCTCAAAGTTTGTCACAAAAGGGGCCAAGTCTGCCTTTATTACAAGGAATAAATTCACAGAGAAAGGTTGAAATCACATTCCATAGGGGAACTGAAATCATAGGCCGGATGAGGCCAAAGTTATTGTCCACAAGGGGTCGAAATTATTGGTCATAGGGAGGCCGAAATCATAGGGTGAAATATTTGAAAGATGCATTCTCTCATCTCTATTTTTGGAGTGGTTCTCATTGGCAAGGAGAATTACCATGAAGGGTATATAAATATTAGGCACAAACTTACCTTCAATGAATTATTGAAACATATCTATGAAGGAGAAGGTGACAATCCACTTACCAAGGCCACATCAAATAAGGAGCTCACCTTATGGGAGAACAAAAATAACAAGGCCTATGCCATGATTGCTACTTTTGTAAGTGAAAAGGTGAGTTGATCTATAATTCCAATTATAAATGCTAATGATGTATTAAAAATTAAAAATATCTATATGAATTACACTCAAAACTAGAGGTAGTTTAGTTGATGATCAAGATTTTCAATCTAGAGTTGAAGGATGATGACCCCCTAGCCCTAGCCTTAGAAATTAGAGCTATCACACATGATGTAGAAGCTACTATAATTAAAATGGAAATCCCTCTCATTTGCTTTTTTAAGGTACTCTATCCTACATATTCTCACTATCATTGAATACTTACAAGCTAGTGAAAAACTCAAGGACAATACTTTTGACACCCATGTGGAGAAGTTTGCACGATGGAAATTTTTTTTTGGGAAGATGAAGACAACTTCTTAGTCTTTAGAAGAATACGTGTTCCTTGCACATAAAGAGAATAATTATACAAAAAATTCTTCTAGAGGAAGAGGTGGGAGAGTGGGGCATGGAAGGAAGAATAACAGAGGCAAGGGGGGTAAATATCATCAAGGAGGAACATATGACCTCCATTGTGTTCGTTGTAATAGAGATGGAAATGACGCATCCACATGCAACATCCATTGGCAAATAATCAAGTAAGAAATAAAATAAGACAAAGGTAAAACACTAGATCCAATGAAAGGTAAAGCACCATAATTTTCGCATTATATTGTTACACATTGCAATATTGGAGTAATTGAAGATTTGTTTCATACTTCATTTTCTTCTTGGAATGATGCATGTTTAATTGATACAAGTGCAACCTGCCACATGATATTTTGGAAAGACTTATTTGGAGACTTCAATGACAATATAGATGTAGTAGTATACTTTTCAAAAAACTAAAGTCTAAAGCCATCTGAACTTGGAACAATTAGGCTTAAACTACCTTGACTTATTGAATTTCTTCTACATGATGTACTCTACCTTCTAGAGTTGTGGAGAAAATCATTGCCCCCTTTCACATGTTCTAGTAGGGGCACTCCATTCACATGTTTGATGGAAAAGTTGAGATAAGAGAAGAATCATACAACACAATTGTCATGACTGGAATAGAGGAAGAACGACTATTGAAATTGCAAGGAACATCTACTTGTGCACAAAAATGTGCATACAATTTTAAGTACAATGAATGTACATTTCCATCCACCCTTTTATGTCATGGAAATATTTGGACATATTAAATATGACAGTCTTCATTTGCTGAAAACAAATGGTGTTTTTTGTTTTCTAACCATTCCAAGGAAACTAAATCAATGTGGTGCTTGTATCATAGGAACACATAGCAAATGACCATTTCTTGACTCTATTTCTAGAGAATGTAGATAGCTTGCATTGATTCATTCTAATTTGTGTGGCCCTATGATTGTTCCATCTACAAATGGAAATAAATATATGGTGAATTTTTTTTATGATTACACAAAGATGTGTTTGGTATATTTGTTAAAAAGTAAATTAGAAGATTTTGAAACTTTCAAAAACTTTCATGCATGGATTGAAAATGATGCACAATCTCATCACGCATACAAATGCACGAAAATATAACGTATATTAATCAGTTATTTGACTCATAGTAATTAGATATTTGACACATTAGAGACATAATTTTTGTTGGTGAGATTGTGTTGAATATTCGGCGCTTTTTTTAGTGTTGGTTATTTGATGGGAAATACGTTGAATATAAACGCCAAAGTTGGCCAAAAAATTCTTTGATCATCCAACGCTTTATGGTCAGATCTGTGACGCCAACACATGTTAGATTTGTGATGGGCTAAACGTTAGATAACCTTCGCCATATAGGCTAAAGAATCCAATGCTCGGATGTTGAATATGCAACTCCATATTATTCCAGTATGACGGGATCTGACGGTTTGTTCCGTTGGTATGGATTCAGATGTCTGACGGTGGAGCATCGGATAATAAATGTT
This sequence comes from Pinus taeda, assembly GCA_000404065.3. Taxonomy (NCBI): domain Eukaryota; kingdom Viridiplantae; phylum Streptophyta; class Pinopsida; order Pinales; family Pinaceae; genus Pinus; species Pinus taeda. Next base: position 6,419 of record APFE030247237.1, on the reverse strand, counting down.
ACAATAAGGTCAAGCAATGAGCTAGACATTAGATATCTGTTATCGTAGTTTTCAAACATATGATGCTTGGACATCAGATATTTGACACTGTATTATTCTAATATGATGGGATCCAATGGTTTTTTTCGTCGGAATAGAGTTATATGTTCGACGGTGTGGCATCAGATAAGCAACATTACAATATTTTAATGCAATGCGAGTATTGTGGAACTGACTCATTCATCCTTCAATACAAATTTTGGATATCCGACGATTTGTTCCGTCAAAATGGCGTAAGATAGTCAATGTTTTAACTTAACGTTGAATATCCAATGGGTGCCAAAGCATTAAGAAAAACCGTTGTTGGAGTTTCAGTCGGGGGAGAGTATTCTTCAGAAGAAGATTCCACATGTTGATCTAGAATAGGAATCCCCCCTTCAAGATGTGGAATTTGATTATCAAATTCTTGAAATGATTTCGTTTTTGCGAATCTATCCAAGCGATCAAGTTGCCGCTCAACAACATTGTCAGATTTGGATGATTCAAGAAAAATTACATCTCTAGATATAACAAACTTTTTATTTTCTTCATCATCGAGGCGGTATGCTTTGGAGGTATTTGAATACCCCAAGAAAATACACTTACGACTTCTAGCACCAAGTTTGTTTCTATGTACCTTTGGTATCAAAGCATAACAGGTGGAACCAAAAATCCTGAGATGTTTGACCGAAGGAACATGTCCATACCACAATTCATAGGGAGTCTTGTTTCTTATAGCACTAGATGGACATCTATTCTTTATATATGCAGCACATAGAACAGCATCAGCCCAAAACATTATCTTTAGATTTTTGAAGAAGAGCATGGATCGTACCATATTTAAGATTTTCTGTTCATTCTTTCAGCTACACCATTCTGTTGGGGATTATAAGGCATAGTTGTTTGATGTTTGATCCCATGTTGGTGAAGATAGTTTTTCAAATTCATTTGATGTATATTCTTTTACATTATCAGTGTGAATAGACCCAATATGAGATTGTGCATCATTTTCAATCCATTTATGAAAATTCTTGAATGTTAGGAAAGCATCAGATTTGTTCTTCAATAAATAAACCCAACACATTCTGGTGTAGTCATCAATAAATGTCATGATATAATTATTTCCATTTGCAGAAGGAACAGGCATTGGACCACATAAATCTGAATGAATAAGTTCAAGCTTCCTATGTGCTCTTGAATGTGAGTCATGAAATGACTGTTTGCTATGCTTTCCTAGAATGCAAGCATCACATTGCTTAAGTTTTCTAGGAATTGCAGGCAAACCAGCAACACCATTTTTCTTCAATAAACGGAGACTGTCATAAAATGTCCAAATCTAGCATGCCATAATAAACATGATGGAAGTGTACCTTCTTCATGATGAGAAATATATGAGAAATGTTGTGCATGAGCAGATGTTCCTTGCAGTTTGAAAAGCCTTTCTTCTTCTATTCCCCTCATGACAAGTGAGTGGTCAGATGCTTTTCTTACCTTAAGCTTGCCATCAAACATATGAATGGAGTGACCTTGCTGGCGAATGTGGACCAAGGACAACAAGTTTCTCTTGAGCTGTGGGAGATATAGAACATGATCCAGAAGAAATTCTGGAAGACCAGGCAGTTTAAGCCTGATTGTGCCAAGCCCTGAGGGCTTGATTTTTGACTGATCTGCAAAGTATACTGCTCCATCAACATTGTCAGTGAAATCTTCAAAAAAATATTTTCTATGAGTCATGTGACAGGTTGCTCCTGAATCAAGCAACCAATCATTTTTCCAGGAAGAAAGTGAAGCATTAAAAAAATCTTCATTTAATCCAATGTTACATTGTGCCTCAACATAGTGAGCGGATTCAAGTGCTTTATCTTTGTCTGTATCATCAATTTTACCTTTCTGTTGGTTTCTTCTCTACTCAATTTTGTCCCATGGTAGCTTGCATGTAGAGGCATCATGTGATCCATTTCTTTTGCAGTGAATACAATGTAAATTTTCCTTTTCTCCTTGAGAATGTCTGCCCCCCCTGCCTCTGAAATATCTTCCTCTTCCTCTTCGTCCACCTCTTCCTCTTGTAGAATCTTGAGCAGGATACTTTTCTTTATGAGCAAGGCACGCAGTCTCTTCAGAAGATTCAGGGGTTGTCTTCTTTCCAAAAGGCTTTTTCTCTTTCAGCAAACTTTTTCACAAGAGAGTCAAAGGTTATATCTTTGAGATTTCCATTTGCTTGCAAAGACTCAAGATAATTGGAGTATGTAAGATAAAGTGCCTTGAGAAAAGCAATAAGAGAGATATCCAGCTCAACTTTAGTGGATTTGATATCATGCATTATACACTGTATTTCAGATGCAAGAGCAAGAGGATCATTATTTTGCGGTTCAAGAGTGAAGAGTTTAATCATAAGTTGGACGACTTCAAATGCAGAATGTGAGTCATAGAGTTCTTTCAGCTTTTGTAAAGCTTCAAAGGCAGTTGAATATGATGAAATGTGGCGACTCACCTCCTTATTTACAGATGCTGCGATTAATGCATACGCTTTGCTGTTCTTGTTTTCCCAAATGGCGAGCTCTTTGTCTGAGGTAGGATTTTCTGGGTCACTGTCTCCTTCTCCGACACACACTCCTTTCCACAACTCATTGAAGATGAGGGTGTGTTGTATCATCCGAGACCAATCAGGATAGTTCTCCTTTCCAGTGAGAACTATTTCTACCATAGAGATGATTGAATGCATTTTGCAAAAAAAAAACTTCTACTGATAGAAAAAAAAAATACTTCTGTTGATATACAGTGAAATTGTACTCAAAAAGGCAAAAAGATGTCAAATACTTTATGCACTATGTTTTCTTCAAATGTCTCCAAAATTTATAAAATATCCTCCATATCACCTCCCCCCTTTTTTCCTTTAAACAAGAGCTCTATGCATTCAATATACCAAAACACATTCAATATCAAGTGAATGCAGGTGTTTTATACACCAATTTAGTTCAACGCATACACCACTTTTGTATTCACCAAAAATCTTCTAAGCTAGATCAAAAAAAATACCAATGAGCGCCTGAAAACTGCCTAATCTTATCATTCAAATTATTTTAAATGATTTTTAGAAAACCGAAGAGCGCTGTATGATTCAACGCCTATACAGATTTTGGACGGGTTCCATTGCTTCAACAACACAGGAATATGTATAAACCCACAGAAACAGATTAAAGGCTGACAACGATAACGAACTTGATCTTTGAAGAAGTTCCAAATATTACATGTCTGAAACAATAGTTATCATCAATCCGTTTAAAAAGACTTGTAATAGTAGCAAAGAAGGGCGTATGTACAAACCCTCCGTGGAACTTCAGAGTCAAGATGCCTACAGAATTTAAACCGTATAGCCTTACTCTGTTGCTCATATTCTTTCAAATTATGAGTTTGGCCGGAGAAGAGGCAAGAAAAAAAGGTTAGATGCAAAATACGCAGAAGTTAAGAAAGTATGAAAGAGAGACAAAGCCATTGCTTTCATGATGAACATATTGCAGAATGATCAAGAATTACGGGCGGCATGGGGTTTTTCACTCGACTCGTCGTCTAGGTAGCTTCAGCCCCATTACTCGAGCGATGCAAAAATGTGACCGTTCATATTCCCGAATTCCATTTGTAGTCAGATTATTTGGCCATCAAGATAGCGTCCCAACTGCCTCTTCAGCACCCTCTCCCACTGCCACGTTAGGATTGTCTCCTTGGAGTAAAATACAGGTATCTAGGTTTTGTGCTGAAAATGTAAAATGCACCACTGCGCAAGAAGCTTCTTCCACACTCAACGCTGAGCAGACAGAATACGGATATGACTTTGAAGATGAAATTCCTGAGGAGGAGGCGCAGGTGAGAATAATCAAGTGAAGGAATTCATGCAGTGGAGGTGCAGGTGCAATAACGCCCTTTTTGAAACATTTATGATAGTCAGAGAACTGAACAGTTAGACAGAGGGGTAGCTAATTTTATGGAGAACCTGCTCAGCTATATGGAGAGTAGACAGTGAGTTACAAGGGACACAAAGGCTAAAAAAGAGATGGCTCTGATACCATGTCAGGCCAGGAGTAACTCCAGTTTGGCAGAAAGCTGATTCATTTATTATTCCATAGGTAACCCACTGTTATATACAATACGGAGTGATTGTTCAGTTCATCTCCCAATGACTGTTCACCTTCCCAATTTATTTATTTACATAAAATTCCCAATCGTGAAGATTAGGTGTCAACATCTTTGTTCTTTCTTTAGAAGCTTTGTCATTCCATCAGAGATGATTATATTTCTTGGTTTCCCTATGATACCCCTTAATTCAAATTCCTTTCCTTCCAAAGAAAATTTCATCAAAAGTTTTTGAAAATTAAAATCTATTGTACCCAAGGATTGAAAGCATTGGACTCCCAGTACAACATCAACGCCACCCATTGGAATGGAAAGTATTAGGCTATTCAATACACATTCTCCCATGGATAGCTTTATATTATGGAACTTTCTAGAGAAATTTATGGTTCCTCCACTTGCAACCATCACTTGACACTCTGGTGCTAGATATAGGAAGCAATTCAATTCATTGGCTATCTTACAATGAATAAAATTATGGGTACTGCCCGAATCAATCAACACTATTACCTTTTTCTTCTTGATATGTCCTTCTATCTTGATAGTTTTAGGAGTGGTAATTCCGGCCAATGCATTACAATATATTATCGGATTCATTTCTTAATGCTCGATGTGATTTTTCACTTCTTGAACCTTTTTCTTCTTGATATGTCCTTCTATCTTGAGAGTTTGAGGGGTGGTAATTCTTGCCAATGCTTTACAAGATATGGTCAGATTCATTTCTTCTTTATTTGGGGTTGGTTATTGGTGTATATCCTCTTATTTTGATGTTTCTTGATCCTTTTCTTCTTCCTCTTCACAATCTATGTAAAATAATTTATTCTTAGCACACTTATGACCTTTAGTGTATTTGCTATCACAACTGTAACAAAGCCCTTTTTCTCTTTTTTTTTTCCAATTGTTGTCATGTAAAAATTGTAGGTTGTGGAAGAATAGGACAAAACAAAATTCCATATTTATAGTTGTGATAGCAAATACACTTTAAATTTTTCTTGCCAACTTGAATGCCTTCTCCAATGAATCAGGTTCCCAAAGACGAACCTCATGTTGAATGTTATCCTTTAAAGTCCCTATGAAGACATCAATCCTTTGATTCCCTGGAATATAATTCACCCTTATATTCAATTTTTGGAAGTCCTTAACATTCTTTGCCCTTGAACCCTTTTGTTTGAGATTTATCAATTGGCTAAACAAAGTGTTACTCTTTGTATCCTCATAATGTGCTATCATTTCTTCCGTGAAAATTGACCAAGTGACAAGTGCTTTACGAGAACAAAGCCCTTTATACCATAAAAATTGTTTCGGTTCTAAATATAAAGATGCAATATGTAACTTTTGTAATAGTTGTACACCATGTAGATCAAAATATTGCTCCATCTGTAGTATCCAATTTTCAGGATCCTTGCCATCAAACTTTCTCATATTGCGTTTTCTTTATTTTAGGAGCTCGATATTTAATCTTATTTATCTATATAGTTTCGGATCTCCAAGGTCTAAAATTTCTTCTTGTGGTATCCCTCTGAGTCCTCTTTCTAACCCCACACGTCTGATCAATATTGGATTCTCCAAGGAAGAGTTATGTCAAATCTCCCACAATGGCCTGATTATAGATTGGTTCAATAGAACGAAATTGTATGAAGTGCCATGTGTTGCTATTTTAACCTTAGGACTTGAAACCAATAAAATAAAAACTACATTTTGTCTTATTTTTGTAACTTCTTACAAAATCTCAATCTGATGCTTAGAGAGAAATTTATGATGATTTTCCCAAGGTCACTTGTTTGGGATGCAATTCTGGAGCCTGCAGAAACCTTAAATGTCTTGGATTGTATCACCAAAAATATAGTGAAACAAGATCTGAAATTCAGGGTCTCACTTCACCATGTTTTCGTCTCAAATGGGTTTTAATTTTAGAGTCTAAAACTTCATAGAAAAACAATTATAGCGAAAATTCCACTATGACCTGTTTGAGATGGAATTATGGAGCTTGCAAAAACCATAACTTTCTCATTTCAGATATCCGAAAATATAGCGATACAAGATCTAAAATTTGGACCCGAGGTTAAGAATGATTTCGGGTCAAATGAGGTTTTTTTTTACCTTCTGAAACTTTGTAGAAAAAAAGTTATATCGAAAATTCCACGATGACCTATTTGGAGTAGTGAAACCCTAGAATCCAAAGCTCTGATACTAAATGTTATGAAACCAGCTCACAAAAAGATAGAAACGATAGATCAACGCCTTAGAAATCAGCTTCTTCACAGGGGAAACCTCCT
>APFE030247202.1:0-11178 GCA_000404065.3 Pinus taeda | reverse complement strand
TTAAAACAAGAGCCCACCATACTAATACTAAAAATCTCTAATAAAAGAATAAATCAATATATGTATATTCTAACCTATATCTTTTATACGCTGATCAATTATTTTTTATTTTCTTCAAATCCCTCTCAATTATTAATAAATATTGGAATAAAATAGATATATGTTAATACATATATCCACCCCATTAATGAAGCACTAGAACCCAAGTAGGTGGTAGTGAAATAGTGCTACCACTACATTATGTCCTCCCTAAAAACAAGCATTGTTCAATTTGATTTTTGAATGAGGACACACTTGATAAGTGGTTGAAGTTCCACGATAATATACCGAAACATAGATGAAGTGATTTTATCATCATAAGTAACAACTAGATGCTTTAGAATCGTTAAAGAAATACATGAAAACTCAATTTTAACACCATAAGCAACGACTATGTGACTCAAAGTCCCTAATGAAGTTTTCCTTAATGCACATGACAACTGAACTCAAATAGGAGAGCTAGAAATAATAGTGAATGCCTAACACAATGATCAATAATGAATAATGCTTATCTGTGTTTATGAAATACCAAAATTTGGGATGTCAACATTTTGTCTTGTTAATATTATCATGTATGAAAGTGATTGTGGTCATGAAAAGACTTTACAATCAAAATTGGTTTTACGGTAAAATAGAATTATTATTGGACTAAATTTTAAGAAGGAATCATATAGAAGTGTATTTTAGCATAAACTAAACTCTTCGTATTTATTTGTGTGCGTTTATATTTGGTTTTTAATGCCTAACAATCCAATCTAAGATATATCTATATATTTCGTAGCTAGAGATGCAAAAACATAGAAATCAGCATGTGTTCTTGTTGTTTAAATCATGTCTACAAAGGACAATGGTCATATATGGAAATTATGATTCCTTAAAGTAGCTAAATTGCATTGTTTCTTCTTACATTATATGAAATGAGTTATAGATGTTATGTAAAACTTATAAGGGGATACCATACTAAAAATAAAACAAGTTGGGTTTGTCAATTACATTTAAAGTATTGTGGAGGTTCCCTATAGATTAGAGTAGCCTAAAGTGTAGTTTTTACATATTTTCCACATAGGGAGGAATAAAATGTAGAGTGGGGTCATAAAGTAGAGAAGCCATGCCCTAAATGGGTGCATTTTCAATCCATTATTTTATTAAAAATAGTTAGGTAAAATGGTAAAAGTTATTATGATCAGGTACGGTATTCTTGTTGAGAGATTTCTTATTATTTGGATGTGATATGAAATGCATCAAGCTATGGGTACAGATGATGTAACCCTTTAGTGATTTAGTTGACTATTATTATTCTCAAAATAATAATTAATCTACTCTATAGTGAAAATGGGTAGCATGAAAAGGTATATGTTTATTATTATTAGCTATTATTATTATTATTATTTAAACATATGTTCATTTGAGAAATCATGGAATAAGATTTTTATCCATGAATATTTATATATACTTTATTACAGAGTTTCTTAATGTATAAATATGATAAGACTAGAATGGTTTTGACATGGAATTTCCTTTTAATTTTTATAATTGTGATAAGGCTTGGGTTAAATATATTACCTACTAGGCAACTTTTTATCATTATTGTGAGTTTATATTCATGTGTATGGTGATATTTCTTTTGAATGTTTTAGATTTGTGATCATGCGAAATGATAGTTGTTGGGTTAAGGGTTAGTGCTTTGAGATTTGTATCAGGGTTCTATGGGTGACTTGGCATTCTAGTCAGGGATGTTAATCCTGATTTGTACCAATTGTCTCAAATCCACCACTCACAAACACTCATATATGAAAAACATTAATATATATGTACCATATCTCTTGGTTGTCAATGTTTGAGTTAATCCCTTGGGGTTTCAAAGTTCCCAGCAATTTGTTGTTTCATTTTTCTTTTTCATATTTTCTGCAATGATATAGAAGTAAGGGTTTGGTGATCCACTAATTATGCATTTTCCCTCTATGTTTCACCCTAATTCTTGGTTGAAACCCTCTTGGATTCAATGGTGGCTTCACTCATGAACTGGTGACATAACCTGTGTGTTCATGGCATACTAAACAATACCATTAATTTTAATACGTACTTGAAAACACCTCTAAAATTCACTTTATTTAACCCCCTTCCAATACAAACCCAATACACCTTCCCAATTTAAAATACCCCTACCTTCACTAGATATTGTAGGTATCCATTTTTTCATTAACATTTTTTATACCCTTTTATATTTATATCCCTAGTATAGTGACATGATTCCTCTCTTATGATCCCACATGCATCCTACAATGCACCTTTATTCTTTTGATATACATTGTGGATGCATATTGGTTCTCTGACAATGTAATTACTCAAGCCACACTCAAGCACATCTCACTATGATTTGTGGGATTTAATGCCTTAAGACAAAAAATATCATAAAACTTTTATGAATATTAATTATGTGCGTGTATATAAAATAACATACAATGAAAAATCAATTGAAAAATCTTTATGAATAAATTTTCACCAAATAAGGCATTGATGCATAAGTCTAGATCCTCTATATGTAAGACAACTATCTACAACCAAGTACGGGGCCCCAAATCTCAAATCCATATAGACAGATGGGTTATAAATCCAACACTCAATTAATCATTCACTCACTGGGAGCTTATTACAACCTATTTGGGACTTTGGAGAGGAATAAAGAGATAAACCTTCTTGTGTATTATTGTAATGCATATCTAAGAATCTTTATATACAGATGCATTCACAGTGAATTATTATGGGCATGAAAAACCACCCTTATTTATAAGTAACGAACTTTATTTTTGTATTACTTACAAATGAAAGTAATAGACAAGGGAATTTTTCTATTTTTTTCGTAAATGTTCTAAATAAACTATGGTATAGGAACACTAAACTAGATGAAATATGTTATATTCTCTACAATAACGTGATGTTCTCCTTCATAAATTATCAATAAGATAAATCTTTTCTTTCATTTACCAAAACAAAGTTTTCATGAGGTCCAAGTTGTTATGTCAAATAATTGCGTCGTATTCATGAGCATGTGTTCTTGATTAAGTATTGTATGTTATGTTGTGATTTTCCTACTTGACATATAAACTCATGCAAAATCTCTAACATGTATTGAATGTGCAACCACACTCCAACAATATATAAAAATGAGAACTCTATCAAATTCTAATGCGACAAATGGGATTCACATAGAGAATACTCTACTAGAATTTACACTCAACCTTCAATTGTTAAGAGCATGTGCTTCGCCTAAGAGGTCACAGCTTCAAAATGAGAGGGGGTAGAGTATGCATGCCTTCATAGACATAGTAGTCAAATCGCCATGCAAAGATGGGTCCCTTGTCCCAGAAAGAAGGGCGTCTCATACACCAATTTCGTGTATGGCTTCACCATGACCTTAAAATTGGATAGGAATAATAATAATCACGTTGCCTTCTTCTATCCTATAGCATAGATTATTCCTTGTTCAATGTGAAAGCTTGCTCTAATCTTGATTTGTATATGATGTTACTATGGCCTATCTATCTCATAAAATTATGTTCTCTTTCAAGTTAAGTTCAAGGATTCTTTTATGACAAGGATGAATGAATGGCTTTATTTGGTCAACACTAGTTGTGAGAACATATAAAGGAATACATGAACAAGTCAACACTATGTTTCACAACAATTCAATAAAGGAAATATGCTTGTTGTGAACTACGGGCATCCCTCTCCCTCCCCCTTTCACTCGCTCTCCCTCTCTCTCTTTTTCTCTCCCTCTCTATCCACTCTCTCCCCCCCATTGTCTCTCTCCCTCCCCCCCGCTCCCTCTCTCTCTCTCTCTCTATCTCTCTCTCTCTCTCTCTCTCTTGCACTACCTCTCCCCCCTTTCTCTCACCTTACTCTCTCTCTCTCCCTCTCCCCCTCCCTGCATCTCTTTTTCCATCTGTTTGCATCTATCTATTTTTTCCTTTATCTCTTTGTCTTGTTTTACATTTGACCTTGTAGCTAGGGAAAATATATATCAGGGATAACTTTTCAAAGAATATATATTTCCCATGGTTGATAACTACATGGGAGGATACAAAAATGATATGTTTCCATATGGTAAGACTTGGAGTGGGAAACACATACCATGTCTGGTGATATTGACGACGTAGAGAAAAAAACTGAGTGCAAATAATGGAATGAAACCCGTGTTTTTAAGAATTTGATTGCAAGAATCTGTAAGGAAGAAGACACTCGAAAAGAATAAAAATTAAAGTTAATTTTCAAGTGTTCATTTATAAAAAGATACAATGAGAAGGTTGCAGATCTCCTAGAACCATGATCAAAAAATTTGTAGATGAGGGAAGATGCCAAAAAAGAGGTTCGTTGTTAAAAATATTTCATAAGTTGAGGTGAAAGGTATGAATGGTGTTTTTAGACTACTCCTACAGTGAGCGACCAACAAGAAAGTCCTAACAAAAAATATGAACCTTGCTAGTAGCAACTCACATAGTGTACTTACTTATAATTGAAAGTAAGTGGAGAGTGATTTGGTGACCCATCATAGATTTGGATGCCTAAATCCAATTGATCTGGTAGGTTCAAGGAGATAAAAGAGTTCAGGTTTTGAGGGTAAGCACTTGAAAGGGGTCTCAAATGTTAACAAATCACTCTAATCTCTTGGGATCATAATCATGAATTTTGTAAATATTGGCAATAGGGAACTACAACATGTACCATATTGTGATTCAAAACTTACATTTCTTCTCTCTTGGTGGAAAATCTAAAATGACTATCATTACCAATGTTAGCCCTTCTAATTATTCTATAGTAGAGACACTTTACAATTTGAAATTTGCACAACGAGAAAAATTATTTGGAATACTTCATCTGTAACTGAAGATGCTACAAGAGATGTTATAACTGTGATGATTCAAATTCAACAGTTGAAGGAAGAAGTAAGTCATATGTGTGGTTATCCTGAAGAAGTGCCTCCCACTCAAGAATATGACTATGGAAACATGGCCTTTTTGACCTCTTTTGGATGATATGGATGGGATATGAGAGATCTAGCAAGCCCATTTCCTGGTCATACGAAATGGCCTTCACAAACATATTTGGAATCTACGCTTGTAGGAGCTCTGAAAAGACATGAACCTTTCGAGACATTAATGAAAGCAATGGATATTAAAAATTAAAAACTAAAACATTTTGTTAAACATCGTGAGGAAGATGCACAGTGTGGAAAGATGATGCTTTATTTTGAAGAAGACAAATTTAAGAGACTAGAGGCAGTTGCTTCTGATAAGATGGTTGTAGAAGCACACCTTTTAGAGGAGAAGAATGTGTTAATGGATGAGCTACAAATTATAAAGAACAATATCGATCAAAATCTTCAGGTAATGAGGGTTGAAATGGAAAATATAAGGTTGATAAAAGAGCTAAGAAGGTACCAAGAATGTTATGAGGGTGGAGAGCTAGAGAAAATTATAGAATAGATAGTTGTATTAGGAGATTATTTACTCAAAGCTTTGGAATAGAAGCTTATGCATGAGAAGGACACAAACCTTATGAACCAAAAGGAATCATCATAATAATATCTTTCTTCCATCAGTGAGGAGAATCAATTTCTTTACAGACATGTTAATTTGTGCTGAAGGGAATAAAAATATCTTCGTAATAAGTTTTGCGTCTACCTAGAAGCGAAATAAAATTTGGAAAGGCATGTTGATGATTTTATGATCCTTTGTGATAAGATGACGCTTTCAGATGTTGATGGAGAATTCCAACTGAACTCTGCAATAGATTCTCTAGAGTTGACAAAGGGGACATCATTTAGAGATGGTTTACCAGAGAAAAGGGAGCTTAAATATTTGGTTGAAGAAATTAGTGCAACCAATCAATGCGAAGCAGAAGCTCGAGGAACTTCCATTTATTTGGCTAAGGAAGTTGATGATTTATGCAAAAAATGTATAGGAGTCTATTGAAGATAATGAAGGAATAAGTATCATGTATGAGAAAGTCATGCAAGAACTATATGAAATAAAGAAAGTTGAGGAATATGGACATGAAATGAATGAAAAATCCCAAGAACTAGTTCATGTATTCAAGTATCAAGTTGAGGAACTTGAGTAAGAAATTAAAGAAGGGAATCAAAATTTTTTAAGAAAGGGACACATGTCTACAATGGATGATTCCCCAAATATTTGACCAGATGTAACAGGCTCTATGAATGTTAAAGTAGAACATATATCTCTTCGTCGTAGAAAAGAGATTGCAAAACTACTAATAAAATTGCAGGATACATCAGAAGAGAATGAAATAATTCTTGAGCTATATGAAAAAGCAATGCGATAAAGAGAAGATGCAAGAAGAATGTGGTGGAATTTTGGAGGTAGTAGAATTTGTATAGAGCATGTACAAGACATGGAAGATGGAATGGGGACAAATGCAATAGGCCGTGAAAGCTTAATTCAAGGGCATGAAGAATAAATTTGAGGTAGTGTTGAAACTGCATTATTGCATGAACGCGCTAGTATCAATGGGGATTGAAAAGTAGAACTGGAGGGGATACATACATGAATGGAGGTTTAGGAGTGCACAATGAAATTAAAGGAGATAACTGACGAGAATGAAATATTAGTTGAGATGTATGAGTAGGCAATGCCAGAAAACAATGGAATTAGGAAACTATGGCAAGGCGTTGTACAAAAAATAAGGCTTCCATTGAATTTAACACAACTATAACGGGCATTATAGAATATCAAGAATTGAGAAATGAGGCTGAACAACTAGAAATTAAGATTGTGCCTAAAAAGGATTCTAATGAACTGAGGATATAGTTGGAAGATGGTAAAACATATCTAAAATTTCGCATGAAATATGATAGACATCAAAAGGAGACAAGGGGAACACTAGGACTATAAAATAATTGAAATATGCCACAAACAGAATTTGTATTTTCCTCCTCTAATGTTAAGTCAGAGCATCCATAGTAGAACTTATAACTGTGGCAACAAGAAATGATTGATTAGATTCAAAATCTTCAAACAAATCTCATGAAGATGTCCCAAGAGAATGGAAAATTAGTTAAGATGCATGAGAAAGCTATATCTCAGAGAAATATATTAGTGAAGTTGTGGAATAATGTATCATATTCTTTGGAGCATGCTGAGAATATATAACTTTTGAAATGAGATAGGTTCCATAACATTTCCAGAAGTCATTGTATTGTATAGGGGAGCCCCCTTTGCTCTTTTATCCCAAAAGAAACTGAAGTTGTTGAGGAAATGAAGAAACAAGGATAGGAAAACGACATTTAGATTTCTGAAAGTCATCATGGTATATTTTTTACCCACAAGGGAGGTGCAGTGGATGTTTAGGAGTAGTCTGACTTTTGGAGAAACATGGATGACAATTTAGTCTCTGATAGATTATTTAGCTTGTTAACAAATGAAGCGCGTGAACTACAATTGAAAATGAAGGAAATGGCAGGTGAATATGAGAAACTACTAGTAATATTTGAGGAAAATGCAAATGATAATTATAAAATTAGGAAACTATTACAGAAAACTAGTTAAGGACTGGAAAATTCCACACAGGAGAGGACACTTTTCTTGAGGGAGATAGAGGATGTTAAGTCCAAGCTATATAACCTGATAGATAGTAGTGAAGATATGGTTGATGGAAATAAGATATTTTTTCAACAAATGGATGCATTAAACATAATTAAGGACTCATCAAATAATGTTGTTGCTCATTTTACAATAAACCAATCTGATGAACTTCAGCCATTGACAATTGAAAACAAGTCAGGCACAGATGTGGGGAATTGAGAGGAAACAATCAAAATTGATGTTTCTGTAAAAATATATGAAAGTTTGATCCACTTGTTCCTACAATTAAAACAAGAACCCATCATACTAATACTAAAATTCTCTAATAAATGAATAAATCAATATAGATATATTTTAACCTAGATCTTTTATACATTGATCGATTGTTTTCTTATTTTCTTTAAATCCCTCTCAATTCTTAATAAATATTGGACTAAAATAGATATATTTTAATACGTATATCCCCCGCCTTAATGAAGCACTAGAACCCAAGTAGGTGGTACCAAAATAGTCCTATCACTACATTATGTCCTCCCTAAAAACAAGCATTGTTCAATTTTATCTTTGAATGGGCAGACACTTGATAAGTGGTGGAAGTTCCATGGTAATACACCCAAACATAGATGAAGTGATTTGATCATCATAAGCAACAACTAGCTGATTTAGAGTTCTTAATGAAATACATGAAAACTCAATTTTAACACCATAAGCAACAACTAGGTGACTCGGAGTCCTCAACGAAGTTCTCCTTAATGCATGTGACAACTAAACTCAAATAGGAGAGCTAGAAATAATAGCAAATGCCTAACACAATGATCAATAATGAATAGTGATTACGTGTGTTTATGAAATCCCAAAATTTGGGACGTTAGCATTCTGTCTTATTATTATCATGTATGCAAGTGATTGTGGTCATGAAAATAAAAAATAATCGGAAGTGGTTTTAAGGTACAATAAAATTATTATATGGCTAAATTTTAAGAAGGAATCATATATAATCGTATTTTAGCATAAACTAAACTCTTCGTATTTATTTTTGTGTGTTTATATTCAGTGTCTCTTGCCTAATAATGCAATCTAAGGTACTTCTATATATTTCGTAGTAAGAGATGCAAAAACATAGAAATGAGCATGTGTTATTGTTGTTTAAATCATGTCTACATATGATAATGGTCATATATGGCAATTATGTTTACTTAATCCAGCTAAATTACATTGTTTCTTCTTACATTATGTGAAATGAGTTATATATGTTATGTGAAAAGTTATAAGGGGATACCATACTAAAAATGCAATAAGTTGGGGTTGTCAATTACATTTAAAGTATTGTGGAGATTTCCTATATACTAGAGTTGCTTAAAATTGTAGTTTTTACATATTTTCTAGAGAGGGAGGAATAAAATCTAGAGTGGGGTGATAAAGTATAGAAGCCATGCCCTACATGGGTGCATTTTCAATCCATTTTTTATTAAAAATAGTTTTGTAAAATGGTAAAAGTTATTATGATCACGTACGATAGTTTGTTGAGAGATTTCTTATTATTTGGATGTGATGTGAAATGCATCAAGCTATGGGTAGAGATAATGTAACCCTTGAGTGATTTAGTTGAATATTATTATTCTCAAAATAATAATGAATCTACTTTATAGTGGAAATGGGTAGCATGCATAGATATATGTTTGTATTTGTCAAGTACATGACCTATGGTACGAGTGAAAAGGAAATATATTCTAAATATCATAATGCTCTAGAAAAAATTATAGTTGTTTGGAAACTACAAAGATGAATGTTTGGAGACTAGTTTCCTCTAAGGAATACATACTTTTAACTATGTATTTTATTTCTCAACTTCTAGGATAATTTATTTAATATGTATTTAGTCTTCAACTATTGTATCAAACAATGACATAAGCTTGGACAAAATATATCAAAAGATATAAGAAAAAGGTAAAAAAGTCTTTAAAATCACAAAAACTATTTCAACAAAAAAGCCTTTATATTAAAAAATTTGAACAAATAGATCGAGCAACAAAATAAGATATATTGATTTAGTGCTTATATGATTACAAAAGAAAATTGATAATTCTCCATAAGATTTGTTTTCAAAATCTGCAAAACCTTATAATCAAAAAAATTAAATACAGTAAAATGTACATATACAATAAATTTGTATATGTATTACCATTAGTTTCTTTCAGATGTTACAAATGCATAAACAAAAATACAAGAATTAAAAGGAACATATTTACAATTTAAATTTACAAATTAGGTTTGACGTCATCTTGAACTTGAGTTGTAAATCACATTAAATTAGGGTAGAGTTTAACTTATAGATGAAATGGATTTTTTTTACCCCTGATGCCTTTTTGTAATCGACATTATGGTGAACTATGATCCACTCTTTTAATGGTTGATCAAGCCATTTCTTTTAGATAATTGAGGGAGGGAATATTGAAATGAATATATATGGGTTCCTTTCAAAAAATAGTTCGATGTCAGGGTTTTATGGGTGATTTGGCATTCTCGTCGTAGATTTTTATCCTGATTTGCACCAATTGTCTCAAATTGACTACTCATGGACACTCATATATGACAACGATTAATTTATTTGTACCATACCTCTTAGTTTTCAATGTTTGATTTAATCCCTTGGGGTTTGAAGGCTACTAGGAGCTTGTTGTTTCATTGTTCTTGTTCATACTTTTCACATTGCTAGACAAGTAAGGGTTTGGTTACCGACTCGTTGTGCATTTTTCCTTTATGTTTCAACTTAATTCCTGGCTGAAGCCCTCTTAGTTTCTAATAATGGAACCCCTTATCGAGTTTAAATCCATTAGATTCGAGATAATAGAGGCATATGATGAATGCGCGAAATTGTTCCACAAGGTTAACTAGTGGGAATTCCTTCAGTTGGTTTAGTGTTATAATAAAGGGGTTATCAAGTATTTTTCCTATTTATTTTGATATGAAGAAGTCTCGAGTGGGTTATCTAGAGATGGTTGTAGATATTAATTTCAATGAAGCATCTACTCATCTCTCCTTTGAGAGAGAGAAATGGTCATAAAATTTGCAATGTCTGACATTCCCTAGAACCAAATTATCATGAGTAAATATCATGAATATCATGTGAAAGATATGCCAATTTCCTCCTTATAATCTAAATGGCGTAATTTATTGCTTTTGTTGCATCAGTATGTTACTTATGAAGGGTCACATAGTCTAGCTTTTAGTTATCATGAAAGGTTTTTAATGGCATTTCTCATCCACAAACTTAATTTTCTCTCTTTATCTATATAAAATCCTAACTAAAATATCATGCACAAACCAGTCACATCGTAAGAACTCTGAAAGATCACTCTTTCGTCATAGTTTCATGTATATTCGAGTTAGACACCATTTCCAAAAATAGAGGGGTTGAATATGATCATTTCCTAGATCGGAGTGGTTTTTCAAAATCCCCAATTACATGAGTATTTTAATTCCTCATGTATTTATGTGCATAACCCTTCGTTTGATAGTCTTGTCCAACCACCATATC
>APFE030247201.1:105506-117376 GCA_000404065.3 Pinus taeda | reverse complement strand
TGTGGGTACTTCCTGAATCAATCAACACTATTACATTTTTCTTCTTGATTTGTCCTTCTATATTGATGGTTTGAGGAGTGGTAATTCCCGCCAATGCATTACAAGATATTGTCGGATTCATTTATTCTTCATCTAGGCTTTGTTCCTGGAGTATATCCTCTTCTTTTGACCTTTCTTGCTCCTTTTCTTCTTCCTCTTCACAATCTATGTAGAATACTTTCTTCTCAGCACACTTGTGACCTTTAATGTATTTGCTATCACAACTGTAACAAAGCCCTTTTGCTCTTTTTTCTTCCAATTGTGTTGGTGTCAACCTTATAGGTTGTGGAAGACTAGGGGCAACAACACTTCCGTCTTTATAGTTGTGAGTGGTATGCTTCCTGGTTGCCATAATTTTTCTTTCCATTTTCTTGCTAACCTGAATGCCTTCTCTAATGAATCAGGTTCCCAAAGGAGAACATCATGTTGGATATTATCCTTTAAAGACCCTATGAACACATCAATCCTATGCTCCTCTGGAATATCTTTTACCCTTATGTTCATTTTTGAAACTCCTCAATGTGCTCCATTATTGAACCCTTTTGTTTGAGACTTATCAATTGGTGGCTAAAAGAAGTGTTGCTTTTTGTATCCTCATAATGTGTTGTCAATTCTTCCGTAAAAATTGCCCAAGTGATAAGTTGTTTACGAGAGCAAAGCCATTGATACCATACAAACTGATTTGGTTCCAAATATAAAGTTGCAATACGTACCTTTTGTGTGTTTTCACATTATTGAGATCGAAAAATTGCTCCATCTGTAATATCCATGTTGCGGGATCCTTGCCATCAAACTTCCTCATATCGATTTTTTGGAATATGGTGGGTCTTCGATCCAACATTAGAGTCCATGGAATCATGATTAACATTTCTTTTGTTCTCATCATGAGTTTCCTTTACTACCCTTTCACCATTAGTGACCCTTTCTTGTAGCAACTTATTCATATTTATCTTCAATTCTTCCATGTCTGTCTTCAAATCGTCCATCTTAGCTTCCATGTCATTCATCTTAACTTCTGCACCTTTCTTTAAACAATTCATCTTATCTTCTACGCCTTTCTTTAAACCATCCATCTTAGATTCTGTTCCTTTTTGTGCAAGTGACGCTTGTTGCACTTGGTCTCGTAATTTTGATATATCATGTTGCATTTCTTCCTCTTCTTCATGAGTCATGCTAGAGCTTTCAGGTCGCCTACTAGGTGTTTCCATTTTCTTTCCTCAAGGCATCAATTACTGATAATAATGCTTTACTATGCCCTTTGAATTCCTTCAAAATAATTTTTCAAACCAAGCTTAAACAAACATTTAAAAAAATATACACACCTTTTTTCACTTTGTAAGAGCTCGATATTGCCTCTGATGCATCTCTGTAATTTCGGGTCATCGAGTTCGGAAATTGTGACCTGCAGTAGCGCTCTGTGTCTTCTTTCCAATGCCACCAGCCCGACCCCAATTGGATTCTCCAATGAAGAGTTATGCCAAATCTCCCACAGTGACATGGTTATAGACTAATTCAATGGAGCGAACTTGTATGACGTGCCATGTGTCCCTGTTTTGACCTTTAGATCTCAAAAATATATACAAGAAACTACAGTCCATCCACTTTCTATAACTTCTTGTGAAATTTAAATCTGATGCTTAGAGAGAAAGTTATGACGATTTTCCCCAGGTCACTTGTTTTGAATATAATTCAGGATTCTGCAAAAGGACCAACTTCCTTAGATCATATATCCGAAAATATAGTACAAAAAGCTTTGAAATTCGGACCTGAGATTCAACGTGATGTATTTTCAAATGGGTTTTTTTTTTAGCTTCTGAAACACCGCGGAAAAAAAATTATAGTGAAAATTCCATGATGACCTGTTTGGAGCAACGAAACCCTAGAATCCAAAGCTCTGATACCAAATGTTATGAAACCAACACAAGAAAAGATAGATCAATGCCTTAGAATTCAGCCTCTTCGAGGGGGCAACCTCATTTACATTACATAAATGAACAATTCTTGATGATTCAAATGACAAAACCTCCTTTCTATATATAGGAGTCTAAGGAGTCACAATATAACCCAGCCGACCTAACAATAATAATATAAAGCCACAAAAATAACAATAGAGGGATTCTATGGGCACAATAATAAAAATATGGGGACAATAGGGGCACAACAATATTAATAAGGGGTACAACTACAATAGTAATGGGGTAACCATTAGTATTATAGGGGCCCAACACATTCACTCACCAACTATGGCTGTAGCACAATTAATTTGGAGAATTGGTCTCTGTGTGATTCTCCATGCTGAGAATTAAATATCAGTTAATCCTACACACTCCAACAAGGCTCTCCCCTATGTAATCAAATCTTTTGTTTTGACGCTCTGTTCTTCATTTAATTCCTTGTAGCGTGCAGGCAAGATTAGGGATGACTTATCTAATCTCACTAATAGATTCCATTTAAATCATCCTGCACAATAGTGGTCCTTGCTACCTTGACCCAACAATCTTTGTCTTTATCTACTTCCTTTGATTGTCACCATTGATTCCATTGACCAACTCTTTTGCATGCCTTTATTCTTAGCTTCCGACTCATTCATCCTTCATATCTCTGTGATACAATTTCAAAGCCCAATCATTTCGTAACTTTATTAAGGAGATATTATGAAATCACAAAATTTTGATCTTGACCTTTAGCCCCTTCTTCTTCACTTCTCATTATTTTTCCTCCATGGGACCGGGTGTTGTGATTGACTTCATACACCTTTGTATTTGAATTTTGGAGCTCCCACATATTGTAAATTTATTAAGGCAGATATTACAAAATCAAAAAATTATGATGCCAGATTTTAACCCCTTTTGCTTCGCCTCTTATTGTTTTTACTCCATGGTACCGCATGTTGTGATCGACAGTTTCATATAAATATTTGTTGCAATTTTGAGGCTCCCCATATCATAATTTTATTATGGTCGAATGTTACAAAATCACAAGATTCTGATTGGCCTTTAGCACCTTTTGCTTCGCCCTTATTATTTTACACCACAGGGCTAGGTGTTGTGACCGACGACATAGAACTTAGGTGCTAATCCCTTCAAGACTCTGCCAGGGGCCTATCTCCTTATGTCCTTTCTCTCCACCTTTGGTTCTTTGGGCTTCCACGACCAAACACCAATCAACATCGAAAGTTGTTGGTATTAAAACTTTTTCATATTTCAATTAGAGCGAAGTTACAAAATATTTGACCTCCGAAATTCCAACCCCTAAGATGATTTCATGCTCCTATCATCAACCCCATGTGACATCTCCATAGTGGTGACACATGTCACCAAAGTTTTCTCCATTAGGCCACTCAATAATGCTGAAACTAACTGCCACATGTCCTCCGTACTACCAAGTCATGTTGACATCATCTGCCACCATAAACTCTTGAGGCCTAATCACCTACTACCATGTGTCTTGTATGAGGAGAGAGAAAGGGTCCCTCAGTCCTTGGTTATGCAAATGATTTCCTTTGTAATTCGTGCTCCCTGTGATCCTTAGTGATTTTCAAAGAAATCAATTTATAAGAAGTTACGAGGTTCTGAAAACCCGAATTTCTGAACCTCTGAGGTTCCAAAGTCCTGAGCTTTAGAGCTTCCGAGGTTCCAATGATCCAGCCTAATTCCGATATTCAACCTAATCTGATATTTAGTCCTTCTTATGTCCCGAGCCTCCGACCCTCTGAAATTTGGCCTACTCCTCTGGTTCCAAAATTTGGCCTGCTTTTAAGGACTTCAAGATCCTTACTTTGACTATCAATAAATTTTGATCCCAAGATCCATTCATGGACTTCCACATACCATTGGCAAGATATTTCTGAGTACTAACCAACTATGCTAACTCCAAGATTATCTGAGATGATATCTTGAGGCAAAATCTCCTCCAAATTTTGGGACTCCCAACCACCATAGTCATCATTTTATGGATTTTCCAATAAGATTGCTACTATGGTGATTCTCTACCAGAGACTACAACAACCATAAGACTCCCCTTGAGCTTGATACACTAAGAACATCAATGCTAACATATGATAATATCATAGCTAACCTAGTGGAAATCGATGTTGTCTTTCCTAACATCATGCTAGCACATACATCAATGCTAATATGGTTGACCTCAATGCCAACACACTTGCTTACTATTAGGCAATGCCAACTTCCCAAATTGATCTCCCAGCATGAATGTGGACATAAATGCAACATACTTAATGCTACTATCTAGACTGACAATGAAAATTGTCCAACAATCTCCCCCTTTGGCATTGATGGCAACAACTCCTCACTTCTCCACATTGATGACCAACCATCATGCTACTTCCACACATATCCTTGCATGAGGCACCAATGGATTTACTTCCTCTTCTTGAGCCATCAAAACTTGTTCTCCAATAAGATTCTTCCCCCTTTGAAATCAATGGCAAAGGGTTACAAGTTTCTTCTTCTCCCCCATGCAATCACTGACTGTAGATGAGGAGGGTCTAGCCGCTAATGTGCATTTTTCTCTGCAGACTTCTCTTCAATGAATGATAGCTACTGCTGTTCTATAAACTAGACATATGTGATATGATCCCACTAAACATATAATACCTCTTCTTTGAATTCCTCTAGATTTTGACACCTTATGGCTGTTGGATAAATAATGTTTATGCCAATGCATCTTTGGTACCAATTAAAAAGAAATTGATACCAATTAAAATTTCTCATGGTATTGATATTGCTATAAATAGCAATTATTATTGATGCATTGAGCTTGCTCTTCAATGCTGCTGCTGCTTCATCCTCTATGCTCCCTTCTCTTGGGCATCTAAATTAACCAAATTTTCTCCTCTTGAGATAAGGCTACTCCAAATATGGATTTCTGCTTAAATAATATCAATTGCACCAAAAAGGATGATACAAATTGGATACTATACCAGACAACCTCTTATAACTCTTTCTCAAAAATAAATGTCCACTTACACAAAAAGGATACTCCATATGAACCCAAACCATCAATTGACATAGTGATACCAACTGAAGACTAAGGGATGTTGAAATCTTATACCCATTGCATTTCATGAACACAAGACTGCTAGGAAAAATCAAATTCACAACTTAAATGAAATAAGGGTATTTCACCAAAGATGCAAGCCTTTCATTCTCTACGCAAACTTTCTTCCCGAGGCTCAAAATTTTTTCCTGCTACTGTAATCAAACCAAATCCCCATGAGCTAATGCTCTCTAATCTCCTACATCTTCTTCCTTGCTTCTGCTTGGGGACTAATTGTGTGGACTTGGCTTGGCTGTGGACCTTTTGTCATTCCACACTTTTGTTGCATATCATCTTCTTCTTCCCACACCATAAGATTTTGTTGTGTACTCCCTCCGAAACTTGGATGGATGCACTCCTCATCTTTATTTCAATGATGATACATTTGAATTGAGTAAATACATAATTGTAATCATCAAGGGGACTCGACCATACCTTCAACAATCAAATGCACCTTTTTATCTATGATTTCTAGCTTCCTGCATCTCACTTATTTGACCTCCCTTGAGGCCATTCTCTTCCTTTACTAAAGAGAAAAAAAGGATCTACTTCCCTTGAGAATACCATCTTCCTTCTTCTTCCAAACCTTCAATAGCCGAGTCCTGGCAGGAGCGTTAATTTATAGATTCCTCTTTTCCCATGTTTGGGATTTCTCTTGGTTGCGATTGGCTAGAGGAATCTTCTCCTTCAACTCATCTTTCTTCACCCAAATCCTATTGCTACCATTTTTCCTTATATTTGGGTTTACTACAAGAGTAAGAGGATCATTCTTTTGCTATTTCTACACACACTTTGTTTTCTTGCATGCCATCTACAATCCATGGCTTTATGTCCAAAATTATTGCAAGAAAATAATACCCATAAAAAGGACTTTTGAGCATTGAAGAAACGTTTACCTTGAGGGGGAAAGGACCTATGTTGTTATTCATGTACCTTCCATGGTATATTGGGTTACTTCCTTGAACTCTTTCCTATTGCTGCTTGGCTTTCTTCTGCTGCTCTCCTTTCTATTGCTTCTCAGCATGTTGTTGTTGCCTTTTCTTTTCTTGTTGCTGGTGTTTTCCTTGCTGTTGCTGCTGTCCAACAACCTCTTTTCCCTTGTTGTTGTTGGAACTTCCAACTACCATTTCATGGGTGGTTGTTCTTCCATCCTTTTCCTTCTGGATCTTGGTCCTTCTTCGAAACCCAAACCAACATTGATGAGTAGAGATCTCTTCTTAACAAGCATCTCATCCAAGGATTTTCTACTCTCCTCAAGCTTATGATAATGAGACAACTCTTTATTTGAATTTTCTAAGTCATGTCCCAATGCGACTACTTCAATTTGTAGTCTCCTATAGTGAGCTTCTCTTTCATCTAGCTGAATGGTTAGCCTCCCATTCAGTGTGCTAGCCTCTTCTTGTTGATCATTTCGATGAACTATTGTTTTTATCAACTTCTCATTCTCAAGGTCATACTTGTGAACCTGCTCCTTTTGCTTGAGATTTTATTCTGATAGCTCCTTGATCTCTTTTATATTAGAGATCAAATTCTTCCTAAAATAAAAACTTTCATCTATATCCTTTTATTTACTATCTGAGGTGCTAGCTGAGCCACCATATATATCTAAACCCATCTATGTGTCCATGGAATCTTCCACATGTCCGAGGAGCATTCCATCTTCATCACTTCCAGTGATACTCCTATTATCTTCACAAGATATAATCTCTTCTTCTTCAGAGGATCCCTCATTTTCTATTGCTACTAAAGTAGGTCTATCTTCATTACTACTAGTAGATGCATGGCTATCTCTATCCACAAGTGATTCACATGAACATCTACATAGTGAGTGACCTATTTCTTTACATTTATCACAAAGAAATAGCTTACGTTCTGAGCCTTATGGCATCTCATCCAAGTATTCTTCTTCACCATACTTGGAGTGGAGCATATTTCATATTAGATGCCTTCTCCTTTTTCTTCCTTTTCTTCTCATAACCAACAACTACATGTTCTTGTTCACTATTTGAGAAACATGGTTCTTTGACCTTATCTTGAGCCACATTGAAATATTATCCATACATTCCACTCTCTCTAGCATTTTCTTTGTTTTCTCACATTGCCTTCTTTATTAGCATCAGAATTAAACAACCCTTTCATGATAGTCTCATGGGAATCTTCATTGAACTCATTCCTCTTTCCATATATCATAGACATCCAAATTGTTTCATTGATTACCATCAAATGGACTTCCATTCTAATCTTCCATAGATTAAATTTTGATCCATTTAAAAATGGAACTCACTTTGATGTTAGCCAAACTTTATTAGCCATTGTTTCCCTTTGATCTACCTTCTAGCGATTAAGCTATTCCTGAAGGAACTTGACTCTGATACCAATTGTTGGAAACAATGTTAATACTGAGTGGGGGGGATGAATAAGTATTAAGGCTAATTTAAAAATTTATGCCAATTTATCTTTATTCGTTCGAACTTGAAATCAATTTATATGAGATCAACCATTAACAAACCATAACAACAACCATATGAATCAACACGAGCATACACATCATGAGAAACACATATATGACATAAGCTTTAACGTGGAAACCATTCCGGGAAAAAAACAAAATATTTTTGTTGTTATTGA
Source organism: Pinus taeda (assembly GCA_000404065.3). Lineage (NCBI taxonomy): Eukaryota > Viridiplantae > Streptophyta > Pinopsida > Pinales > Pinaceae > Pinus > Pinus taeda. Next base: position 109,651 of record APFE030247201.1, on the reverse strand, counting down.
TGTAAAAATAAGAGCACCTGCTCTATTACATCAATATGTTTTTTGTCCACCACTCACAAGAAGCACTAATTCCCTTTGATTGTTTGCTAGCACCCACTAGTAGGAAGCACCAACTCCCTCTTTTTGAAGACAATTGATCATCCTACTAGAAGAAACATATGAAGCACCATCTTCATGGATTTGTTGCAAGCGCCAACTTGCAGCTCCTTGGATTTATGCAAGCACCAACTTGCAGGAGGAACCAACCCCCAAGAATTCTCATACACCAAATAGAGATGGAAGCACCAACTTCCTATATGCAGGCTCCAACCCACACTCAAATAGGAACTAATGTTATCTATAGATGGTAGCTACTGTGCCTTATATCAGATCTGTTCTCCTCAATAACCTTTCCTCTACTCATCCTGTTAGAGTCGGTCTAGTAGCCCTCCATCAACGATCAAAGCTCTTTGCATTTGCATAGGTAGGTGTCTCATCAGTGTCATTTTTTGCATCCCATTAGGCATGCCATAACCCTAATGGAGGAGCTGGTGTCTTTTTTCCCCTCTTGGCATTGCTGGATCAAAGTCATTTCAGTCATTAAACTCTTTCAAGATTGTCTTGTCTTGTCTTGAGGTCAAATTCCTAGGTCTAGGGTTTTGGTCAAGTTTGTCTTCAAGGTCATGTCTTTGAAGGTCAATAATGTTAGCAAGCCAGCAGGATGTTTTAAAGGTGTTTCTTTTTGCCAAATTTCTATCTGTACAGATTAATTTCACCTTGGGATTTTAAAAAATTTGTTTTTAAAGCCCAAGGCCATTTTTCAAATTTTTGTTAAAAAGTGAATGAAACTTTAAAAAACTTCCAGGACAACATGACCCTAGGCTCCCTTGCACAAGATCCCTCAGATGATATCCCTGCAAAAAGAATTGAGCAAAAGCATTAAATGAGTCAATTTCAGGACAAAGGAAACCAAAAAAGTCAAGTTTTTAAAGTGTCAAAGGAAAAACATTATAAAGTGGGTTTGGGCATGAAATTATTTCAAATCAAAGTTATAAAAGCCCAATCTCCCTCCATTTACCCTTATTGTGCATCCAAGTCTCTTGCAAGAGAGATTGGGCGAGTGATTGAGTGAAAGTTTGAGTGAATTTGGGAGTTGGATAGGAGCACGACTCGTCAGAGGCACGCGACCCGTCAAGCACCTTCCACAGTGCATTTTTTTTCAACGGGCGTGACCCGTAAGAGGCACGCGACCCGTTGGGTGAGGCGCGCGACCCGTCAACGCCCTCCTTTTGAAATCGACTGCAAATTCACCCAAGGAGCTATCAAATCGCCTTTTTGCCTGAGGGTTTTATGCTGTTTGAAAGGTATTCCCCTTGTAATCATTTTTCCCATTCCCTTTTCCTTTCCTTGATATTCCATGTAAATTGCCCTTGATAAATTGTAAAGAAAACCTAAACCCTACCCCTCTTCCCTAAAAAATAAAAACTCAAGCCCTAACCCTACCCCTCATTATGGCCATGTAAACAAATGTATATCATGATGCATATGCAATGATTTTTGCAATGTTTTTCCCTTAAATCCCTGTTTTATATATTTATTCCCATTTTCCCTTTAGAAGTGCCCCTCCCCTAACATTCCCATCATGTTCCTTGTCCCCTTGAAACAACATATAAATCAGCATTTTACAAGCATAAACAACAGTACATTTTGGCCACTCTGCTCCTTAAACAATGTCAGAAACTGAAACCTATGAGCAGAGTGATGACCAGGCATCAGCTTCAGAGATTGAGGTACAAAGGAGGCCTCATAAGGGTGGAAAGGGTGGTCATCACAGGAGAGAGGAGCCCACCTCTTTGAAAGATTTACAGGCTTGTCCTATGGCAGTCTCATGTTTTCAGTACATGTCTTGCTATGAGTTTTGCAAGAATATCTCTCGGATTCAACACCACAGAGAGTTGGCTCGCCTATTTGTTTTACACTTGCATGATGGACATGTCAACCTTGCCGGGGTGGACTTTATTTTGACACCCGAGGTGATTGCACAGGCTACAGGGATACCTAACGTCGGGGAGATATGGAATAAGCGCAAGGTGTTGGACAGTGTTCAGTTTGAGCCTTTTGTTAGACTAGCATTCATGAGACAATTGATAGGTGTGTTTCCATTCAGATTTCTCAGGAGTGAGTATGCTCTCATGATGAGGCTCATCATGCTCTATTTTACCTGTGAGGGCAGATTTTCACAAATATATTCGTACCATATCCGCATATTGATGCACTTCACACGGGTACAGATGATGAATATCCCTGTTTTCTTCTATCAGAACATTGAGAGGATGGTGTCCATAATGCAGAGGAAGAGCCCGGCACAGCAGTATAGGAGCCTTTACCATTATGGTTTGATTCATCTTGTAGTATTACACCAATTGGCTCAACGAGGCATCTCATGGGAAGAGTTCATCTCTCGTGAAATTTTCACACCATTACCCCTGCCACATCCTGAGGTTGTTCACGAGGAGGGAGGACCATCTCAGCAGCATGACATCCCCGTCATTAGCCATGTCAGTTCCCCACCTTTGGTTACTTATCAGAGAGGCCAGAGGGCCTTATTTGCAGCAGCTCAGCGAGTACTTTCTCCACACCAGGTGGAAGGGGTCTCGCCTTCTTCATCAACACCGCGAGTGTTATCTCCACACCAGGTGGAAGAGGCCTCACTTCTGACAGCAGCACAGGTATCAGAGAGGGGCAAGCAGCCCATGATTGAGGAGGGATAGTCAGGTGATCCAGATATTGACATTATTAATCTTGACGCCTGTTCTCCTAGCTCAGAGCTTAAAGATATCATCCGAGAGAAAAGGACCGAGAATGAGTTGCTGCACATGAAATTGCAGATGGAAAAATGGATAATTAACTATTTAGAGAAGTGCAACAAACAATTGGAGGATGAGCACAAGCTTTATGAGCTGCGGAAGATTCGTGAAGACCGGGAATTGGCTCGTAGGAGACCCGGTGATTTGACACCCATAGATCAAGAATATATGCTTATTTGGGACAATGCTCATTTGAAAAGGCTATTGGCTAAGGCCAACCAAGATAAGAAACTGTTGAGGAACATGAAGAACCATTATTGGGCGCGGATGCACGTGTGCAAAGCGAAGATGAAGGTGCTTCAAAGGCGGTTGACCGAGGCACTAAAATGGAGAAAGAGGCCCGATCCCCTCCATATCTTGGCCGAGGCTTCACTCAAGGACCAAGGCACTAAATAGCCTAGCCACAGCACAAATCCCAAGAAATTTTGAGCATTTTGGGTAAATTTTGGTTTTTTTTAGGCAATTTACAGGTTTTCTCCATTAACGGGTCTCACCCCCCGTGAGACCCTTCATCCCGGAAACTCCATTTTGCAAAAACTCAGCATTTCCAGATTTTTCATGCAAATTTACACATGCTCATCAAAGGACTAGAGATTTGGCGAAGTTTTGGGCCTCCAGAAAGTCAAAAAACAAGCAAAAAATGACTTTCTGTCACTTTTTTGAGACACAGAAAGAAGTCTTGGGAGATTGCAATTTTGGAGGGGCAAATGACCACCAAATTCATAAATTCTAGTTGGGTTGGAAAGTAGACTCATATACCTTTCCAAAAAGCCTACTATTGCTTCATTTGGACACCTGGAAGTGCCCCAAAAGTGGTCCCAAAGGCGCGCGACCCGTCAGGAAAATTTCTCCAAATTTCACTGTACAGCTCAGAAAAATGCAGTTTGACCCTGTTTGACTTTTTGGGGTGGATTATTATCATATGTGATGTAATTAATGTAATTTTATGACAATTTTACTCTTATGTACCTCTTCTAGAAGATTAATTCATAAAAAGGTGAAAATTAAATGAATGAATTGGTTTCCTATCTTATAGAGGCAAGTTGTTTTGACTGCCTAGTTTGTAGTGCTAAGTTTAGAAGTGGTTGAAACAGCTCCTAAGATAGTGAGCTCGACCCATGGAGGCAGGGAAAGAGGTTAGATGATCTATATTATGTACTTTCTTGCTCATTTTCATGGTTGGACTCTTGAGGGAGAAGCTATCATTGTATTATTTCACTGTATCTCTGCAATTTTTGGCTAAGACCAGGGTTTTGCAGTCCTCTTTGGGATTCTTGGGGACTCATGTGTTGATGGTGT